>JABFPK010001036.1:0-12804 GCA_022817445.1 Habroteleia sp. ZL-2020
CTGTTATTTCAATGATTTTGAGTGTGGGCAAAATGTGTCCTTCCGAGCAAATTGCCAAATAGTTTTGTTGAAGCTGTCGTTATTATTTTGAGTGAAAGCATCAACGCATTTTTTTAATAAATTGATTGAAGACAATTCCTTATAAATCGATCGAATAACTTTTTGAACCTCAGGAGTTAAAGGAGGGGAATGACATTATGAATCTTGAGTTTCTGCAGCCTCGGTTTTCCGATATTTGCACTAAGAGTCAGGTCCGAGTGGACAGTGATCGTACTTCGGTTTGTCGTCGGTTAAACATTTTGTGCTTGAATATTGCCCATATTTTATTGCACATGTCTTCTGTAGAGTCCTGGTGATGTCGAATTGCCAATCCGCAGTAAATAGTTAAATCTGAAATTGCTTTCATCGTTAATTTTCCACCTAATGCTCTGCTGATATTCTTGTGTTTCTCTTTTGCCGCGCGAAGTCTTGAACCCATCCTCTTCTACACCCTATCAGCAAATAATATAATAATATCCCAGGGATATTATTTGCTGATAGGGCAGATTCTTTTTTAACACATTCTTTTTTAACTAGTATATCATCTTGTTCTAGTAATCACTTGAATGTTTTTGTATCTGCATCGTCGATGCACAATTTGTAGGGAATGCCATGCAATTCTTCTGCTCTGGTGAAGATTTCGAGCATGCCGTCGACTTCCATCTTTTTAATTTTCTTCGTGTTTGCTGTACCAGGTTTTTGTATTCTTCAATGCCCTTTTTCTTACTTAAAGCACGATTGACGAAAACTTGATTTTACCACAAGATCAAGAACTTTTCTTCGAAAATCCACGACGCGACTCCATGTTTCAACCCCAGAAACAAGAAAACCACTTTCATTTCCTCGCTCAGCATTCTTTTTTTCATCGCAACCAGCTTTCTGAATAACAGCGTCGAAAATGGTCTTCGCCGCTGTATGCACATTGTCCATGCATGCAAAATACGTTTTTTGAATAAATCTTTTTCCAGGTCCATCAACGTAGAAAAGTTATTTATTCCAGCAAAACCGATATCCAATAAACGCATGACGAAAACCAACCGCAGATTTATTTCATAAGATTTATTGTTCACATTTTTGGAGACGAATCAAGAGCCGCAGTTTTGTTTAAACGAATTTAAACCTAAACCCTGCTGATTTGTTTTTCCAAAGGAAACGCCACTATTACTCTTTTTACATTTTAGAATGTTTGCAAATTCAAGAAACACTGCAAAACTCAGAATACAATAAGAAAACTCGAAGATATGGAGTCAAAACATTCCGAGCGCACAAGTTTCTTGGCCGATGTACTCGTATACTCTATCTCGTTTTCATTACTATAACGATTAACGTAAAATTTTATTTTATTGAAACGTTTTTCAAGATGCTGATTAGTATTCTTAACTTTCTTATCCATATACATATTTACCGAATACACTGCGGCACGCTTAGAAGATGATTAAAACCGTTATACGTTTTAAATTTGAACAGCTTAATATTCTAACCATCGGAGCAACCTTAGAATAGTTTTAGAACAGATTTCTACCTGTTCGACACCAGAAAAACCGGACCTTACTACAGCGACGCGCTGGCCGTATGATCGACGTCAATATACCTGTGCTGCACAGGCTGTGCACCCTACGTATGCATGCTTGTAACTTTGCAACTAATTCGAATTCCACGTTGGGACTTTGATTATTGATATATTATTCTAGACATGTTATTAAGCATTGATTTTATACATAGAATGAAAAATCGAATTTTTTGACCCAATAAGGTAGACGCTGTTCTTAATATTTTTATCCCTATATAAAAAAAGCAGATGAAAACGTAAAGTTGGAATTGGCATGTCAAACTAAAATTAATTTTGCCACGAATTGTCGAATTATAATTGTAAATAAACAAAAACGTGCGATATGACAGATATGATATTTTTTGATTCATTCAAATACGTGATTAATGTGAATGCTTGAATAATAAAAATAAAATGAATCGGATATAAAAGTGTCCTGATCTGGATAGTCCAGTAAATTGAAATTTAAATAAAATGAGGCCAAAGATTCAATTTTTAATTGATTTCAGATTATTAATTTATAAAATAAATATAAAATTCTTTCGTGAAGATAAAATCTCATAGATTTCTATATTTCAGCGATTCTAATAAAGCTTAGAATTCTAATGATATACCTCGTGACAAGAATTAGTTTTATCATTCGTTGATAAAAATATACCCTAACTATTCAACAATTATTCACTTACTGTAACTTTAAGAATTTTAAGCTACAAAAAACATCTGCAGTGCCTATGCAATATGCATACTGCATAAGCTGCATGTTGCATAGTGATCTGTCAAGCATTGTCAAGCCATAATCAAGTTTTATTATAATGACGTTATAAGAGTCTTAAGTGTAGATGTAGTATTTTTTATTCAGCTTTTGATATTTGTGAAAGTTAACGTGAACATCGCACTATGTTGCTCGGCGCGAGATACATGAGTCGACATAATAATGATTACGTCAAATACACAGTGAAAGGCTAATTTCTTTCATTTATATTTTTCAAAGGATGTTTCTTTTCCTGTTGTCTAATGTCCTCGTTGACTAGATGTACAACTATTGTGAATTTTGTAATTTTCTTCTACATTGCTTTAGTGCAAAATTCATTTACCACAGCCATGACTCCTGAAACGAACAAACCTGACCATCTCAGGTAATATTAGAATTATTTAAATTTATTTGTGTACTTTTTCTCAATCATTTCTTAGATCATTTCTTTAAGAATGTAACATATTTCATTTGACATATATGAACTTATAGAATAATTATGAATAGTTTATTGCTTTTCATTGCAATATGATTCATAATTTGTTATCTATTACTATTTTATTTATTTATACAATAAATGAAAATTAGTAATATATAATTTTTCATTCATTAAACTTCTATTTTTAATTCTAGTATATATTTTGTAACATGGAATGTTGCAAACAAACAACCAGAACAAGATGTACATTCTTTGTTAAATTTAATAAAAATTAAGGAATCAGAAAAAAAACTTCCTGACATGTATATATTAGGGTATGCAATATTTATATTTACAATATATAATATTTTCCTTAAAAAGTTTAATCAAGAAAGTACTCATTCAAAAATGATATGTCTAATTTATAATTAATTTTGTATAATAATACTTTTTATTATATGTTGTATAATATTTATTGTTTGTAATTTCTAATTCTAATATAAAAATCTAATCAAATATATAATATTAGAATATAACACAGATTTAAAATATGTTCATAATTCTTTAAAGATTATTATATAATTTAATAATAAAGAATGAAGTATACAAGTTAAGTTAAATATTTATAAATAGAGTAAATTTGTTTCAAATTTGAATAAAATTTAATTTTAATAATAAATATTATATATATATAATATTTTGTTATATTTTATAAAATGTTTCTAAAATAATAATAATTTTAGATTACAAGAAGTTAGAACGCAACCACAAGATTTGTTAATGAATATATTTACATTTGATCTCTGGACTCAATGCTTTAGGTAAAGTAAATAATATTTATATTTAAATTTGTAAAATAATAAAAATTAACTATGTATTTAATTTATTCTAAAGTATTGAAATATTTTTACTAACTTTAGCAAATAAAGTTATTAGTTTATCTTTGTTAAAAGGTAATAAAATTTTCTTTAGAATTCATATGAATATTATATCATTAAAAAGTGAAATTTTCGTTAATATTAATTTTATAATATTTTAGAGAAGCTTTGAAAAAGTATGATTATGTGAAAATCAAAACAGCGAAATTGCAAGGCATAGTTATTAATGCTTTTGTTCTGCGAAAGCATGTCCCACATTTACGATTTATTGAAAATTCATTCACAAAAACGGGTCTGGGTGGATTTTGGGTAAATATAAAAATTGAATAACAAATTACTACTTTTCATACTCTTGTAAGTTACAATTAGATTTTGCAGCTATTTCAAAATAAAAAAATATTATCTAACGTGACTTTGCAATCAATAAGTAATCATTAATTTATTAGTATGACCGCGATGTTATATTTGTGTTAGTGCATTTTAATTTCCTTTTATATATGTTTTCCTTGAAATTTAATGTACTGTAATATCTATATACCAATCTATACCAATATATAGCTTATTTGTAAGCTTAAATTTTGTTTCATTATAATAGAATTTTATTACAGGGAAACAAAGGAGCCAGCAGTATTAGAATGAACTTATATGGTGTTAGTGTTTGTTTTGTAAATTCTCATTTACCCGCACACGACACTGGATTAAAAGAGCGAATCGCTGACTATAAAACAATTATAGATTTACACGTGTACAATAATTTGGAAACAAAACATATTTTATATCACGAGTCTGTATGTTTGAACTATAATTAAATTTGAAAAAAGGAGATTTAAAATAATGAAGAAATACTTTTTATTGATTTCAGTTATGTTTTCTGGATTGGTGACTTAAATTTCCGTTTGGATGAAGGCCTTTTAAACGAAGACATCGTATTACTTGTAAAAAATAATACTTTTGAATCATTACTCCAAAAAGACCAATTGATAATAGCTAAAAATAATCAAGAAGCTTTTTCCGGCTTTAACGAAGAAAAAATAACATTTGCACCGACATACAAATATGAATTTGGTTCACAAAATTTTGATTTGAAGTGAGTTATTCAATTTTGATTTGCTTATATTGTTTGAGTATGATATCTAAATGGACAAGTTTTAGACGCAGACCATCGTGGACGGATCGTATTTTATATAAAGTAAACAGAGATTCTTATAAGGATATTATGTTGAAAGCTCTGCAGCATAATTATAAAAGTCATCCTTTTTATGTGCAATCTGTACATAAGCCTGTAACCGGTGAATTTGATATAAATGTAAGTTCAAATATAAGTAAATGGTAGCTTTTTCACAAACCCTATAACTTATGCAAATATTTTCAAAGATATATTTATTGTTGTCATATGAAGTTTTAATATTTGAAATTCTTTTTACAAAATTATTTTATATAACCCTCATTCAGTCTACGACTTCTTAGTTATTATATTCTCATGCCAACTTATTTATATTATTTATTTCCATGCGAGATATAAGATTAAACTCTGTGACTTTACTAATGAATATCTGCTTACTATGCATTATCCATCATTTATCATTTTCTCATAAACCTAATATTGCATTTGTATATGTTTAAAGTATTATTATTTTAATTTTGTAGATGTTACATTTAATTTCTAAATGCCATTTTACTAAATAAATATAAAATATTTAGTTAAATCCGTTTATTCTGTACTGTCATTATAAAATTAATGACAGCTATGAATCAATATTTTTATTTTAAATTTCAGGTAAGACAAGATTATATCAACGAAGGTGTAAATTTAACAGTTCCAGAGTGGTACTTAAATGAAGAAAATACTGTAATATATGAAGTTTTTGGTGGTTATATGCCTTGTGAAACTGATTACATTGGATTATATTATGATAACTTTGACAGCATAGATGACTATATTGCATACGAATACATAAAAGGTTTGACGTTTTAACATTTTTTTAAAGTTGTTTTTCATTATTTGTGAAATGTTTATACACTTATTTATCATTATTGTTACGTTTTATTTTAGTTAATCATGTTGAAGGAGAACAAAACAATGTAAATCGATTGTACTTCAGTTTTGCTGCTGCAAGAAGCACTACAGAATCGTATCGCTTGATTTATTTTAGTGAAAAGCAAAGTGCCTTGAGCATTCTCGGTATTAGTTGTGCATTTAGTATCAATGAAAGGAGTAATTTATCAGTACAAAATTGCTATTAATGCAAACGCAATATTATATAAGAATATGATCAATATTTTAATATTTTATTTATAAATTATTTTATGGTATTTAATGTACTAAGCACGAGGTTCGGAATGTTGAGATGTGTGGTAACATATTAAATTAATATTTTTTTAATAGATTTTAAAATATTGCAAAAATGTGTAATTTAACTTACTAAATATTTTGTTTGTAAGCGACTTATATATTTCTGCAAAGAATTTTGTATATTTTTCTAAGGTATTGATTATTTATTATGAAATTGTTGTGTCATGATTGTACAGTGTTTTTTGTTAACTAAATGATACTTCATTGTTGTAACATTTATACTTTCCGTTGAATTTTTTTATTGTTACAATATTGAAAAGGGATTTATAAGTGTCGTTGCATATTATATTATGATAAAATCTCAAGTATTTTTTAAGTTTAAATTATAATATTGTATTTTCGAAATGTTTTATTATATATTTTAGAAAATCAACGTATTCTTATAAATATTATATATGTATTAAAAATCAGTTTTTAATGCTAACATATTTTTTATACTTTTGCATTACATATAAGAATTACCGAGAATATTGTATTTCTACTTTATTAAATGATTATACATACATATTTTATTAGATGATATATACAATTTGCATTAATTCCATCTACTTTTAAATTTAAACTTATTACATGCTTGAGAGTTCTCGTTAAAAGGAAATTGTTTAATAGAATTTTAATTAGAATTTAACATTAATTTGGTAAAAAGATAATTTTTCTATTTTAACTATTTAAATAATTCTATGGTATACACAATTTTAAATAAATAATTTTTTATTACAATTAATCACAAAATCAATTAATGAATTAAAGTAAACAGTATGCTCTTATAAAATATCAAGTTAACAAAATTTTAATTAAAATTTTATATAATATATGCAATTGATATTAAGCTAAAATTAGCAATAGAAATTAAATTGGCGAGTTCTATGCTATACAGAGAACATTGAACTGCGAGATTTAATCTACTGTGTTTAAGGCTCCTTAGAAATCTTGGTTGATTATAATAGATCCATGAGATTTCAGAATTCGTTAGGTTCTGGCTGCGTTTAATTTGCGCCATCACATTATCCACAATACGACCTAGAAAGGAACCTCTTCAAATAGATTGTAGTTTTTCTGATTAGTCGCTGATTCGTGATTTCCACCGAAACTTTCCGTTTCTGAATATATTTATATATATATATCTGAATATATATATTTGATATAAATAAATCTGTATTTTTACCGATTTTATTGGGTAATGGTACCGATACTTATGACATATATCGTAAAGAATCTTATGACTTGAAAACATTAAATTCCATTTTTCAACGGCCTTTAGTATCGCTTTCTCTTGTGTTGTGAGCGTTTATTATAATTGTTTTCATTAGATATTGACGAGTCCCATCCGAACGAGTGACGTGGCATACATAGTAATTTTTCTGGTGTTGCTGATCAGTAATCTGATACTTCTGATCAGTAAGTGGAATGATTTTTTCATAAACTATTATTGATCAACTATTTCGATTCAAACTTGACCACTCGGATGCCTACCCCTATGATTAAATCATTATTTTTTTATGATTTTAAATAGATTTTCATACATCGAGAAAAATTTTAATTAAAAGTTATTCTGCTATCGTTCTGTAATATTATATACCGTATAAAAAATTCGTGTATATATATAAATATAAATTTGTGTATATATACAAGAAATTGTTATTAATTTTCATGAGAAACATCGTGTTATTACCGCGCTACAAAATAATTTTTCTAAGTTCTATTATAATATAAGATTCTACTGTTAGCACAATAATTTTTAATTGATAGTTTTTTCGGTTTATGGGTTTACTGTTAGACCCAAGGGATTTCTTGACATCGCATCTGATTTAGCAGCTTTTTACTTCTAAACTTAGCTCCGTTTGTTTTATCTTGAACTCGCGTTGAGTTTTCGGTTTCTGACATTGCCTCTTCCATTGTTCATATCTTTTTTGCGTATCCTAAATTCATTAAATTTGTCCAAGCCATAGATACCACCAGAACACACACAAACTGGGAATATTATAGTTTTTAAGAAAGTTAACACTATATATAAAACTATTTCCGCAAAAGAAAGTTACGTAATATCTGCATATTATCACTTGGTTGTATAACAATGACTTGGATTTTGCATAATTTACGTAATATTTCTTTGTGGGATGAACAAGGTGATTTTTTAATTACACACTTTTGTTTTAATGAAAAATAAAAATTTTACCGTAACACTGGCTTATAAACTAAAAACTATTTACATACAAAAATATATATCAGTAATGTGATATTTTTTTATTTAAATATTAAATTAATTATTTTATAATGAGACATGATATATATTGTTGAGTAGTGTGCAATATTGAAGAATCACCTTAATGGTATTACATTTTGTACCTGATTTGAAATAAACGAACATGTCTTGCTTAACATATAAATTGACGGACGTGTATATCAGCGTTTTAATTTTAAACAAAGTCTTAAATATCAAAAAATGAAAATTCTAAAAATGCCTTTAATCTTAAAAATGCTTTTGAACCAATTGTAAAAGTAAAGAAAATATCGACATTTATGTGTCATTTTTTTCAAATATAATTTTAATAAGAAAGTGCATTAATTTTTGTTGTATGAAGTTTAAATTCTAACAATGATTTGAAAGTGAATTTTCTTACATTTGACAGATATAATTAAGATTAATAAAATATGGACAAAAATTTTCATGTTTCAAATATCACTATTACGAAAACGTTTTAAAAGTACTATTTGTGCAATGGCTCAAGGTATATCTATGTACACCCAGTCCCATCGAAAGCTGAACTCCTGACTTGGCAGAGAAACTTATTTAAGTTGGTCGCATTGCTGTCGAAATTGGAGTGTTATTAATACGTTCCTAATATTAATTTTTAATTAGTTTTTAATTGATTAATGAATATCAATTTGGAAAGGCTGTTATTTAAAATACATTTTTATTAATAAAAATTATATTTAATGATTTACTTAATTGAATAATTATATAAACTTACTTTTGTTACGACTGAACATTTTACGTCATTTCTTATGATATAACCTCACAAAAATCATATAATCTGTTAATATATGAAATAAATAAAGAACATATAATATCGTTGTTGGCTAGACAAGGATGAAAATGATTAGTTAATTTCATTCTTTCATATTAGGAACGTATTAATAACACTCAATAGCAGTGCGACCAACTATATATCACTAGGATGACAAGATTAGTTTTGTTTAATTCAGAATAGAAATATATTTTTTCGTGACATATATATATATATATATATATATATATATATATCAATTTGCAAAATAAATTAGTATGTATGTGAGAATGTTTTTATTCAAGTATGAAATTTGACGTTCGCTCAATGAAATTACATTACAATTAGTAGAAAAATGTAAATTATTAAATCATATCTAACAATTATAATAGGATATTGAAACGTGATGAAAAAAATTGGCCTTTAAATGTAATTAAACGTATGAAGAAAAAATGAATACAGTAGAATATAGTAGGGCTAATGAATTAAAAAATTGCTGTTTTTTTAATAGAGTAAGAAATTATGCTTGGTATGACATTTTTAAAAATATTCATCTTTGTTCTTATAGAATTTATCCTGATTCAGAATGTTCTAATTTATTTATAAATTACGATATATCATTTTAATATATAACGTAGGGGAAATGTGGTAAGAGATAATCATTGTATTATAGATAAAATGAGTTGAAGTTAAAACTATTTTTATATAATTTTTTATTGAATAAAATAGTTATCCTTATGAATGGTTCGTATTAGGATATTATTAAATAACAAATAGTTTTGGATAATTTATATGATTTAATAAATGACATTTTAAACAACAAAATTTTCATTTATTATATTTATTATAAAAATCTTTTTGGAAATTCACTTATGTTTTTTTATTTAGAATTTGAATTTCAAAAATATTTGATATAAAAATTGTAAAGAATTCCTATGTTGCAAATAATAAGTTATAAGTTTATTAATTTATATGTATTTCAAATTATGCGTTATTTCGAAAAACTAATAATATATATAACAATGACTCTTGTAAAAACATAGAATTATGAAATTATTGTATTTGAACAAATTGTGGTTTTGTTCATGACAAGCAATTAATGAAATTTTATATTTTTATGAACATCCGAAGTCACCAAATATTAATACAAATTTTAGGATATTAAAAAAAATGACGCGTATAAATATTAATTTATTTTTTCCCTTAGTGTATACTAAGGGAAAAAACAAAAGTATACTACTTAGTGTAAAGAAACATGAAAATTGTAAACAAATGAAACATATTTATGCGTTATATTATATATATTTAATTAAAGTTCAATGTGTTTAGATTCATCTGTTTCCTTATTTAGTTTATATAAATGTTTATGTGGATTAGTAAATTATATATATGAATTACTATTACAATATTTGACGTGAAATTCATATTAAAAATGTTATGAATTTTATTTAAAGTGTTAATATGTGTAAAAATGATTCTAAATTAATGCACATTGAAGTTCCTAAAAATAACGTGTACTTGTATATTTGATTTAAAAATATTTGTCTTATTTTTGCAAAACACATATAGCAATGCCTTAGCAATAATTTTTGCATTACGTTGTACGTACAAATGCCTCAAAATGATGCGTTTGAAAATATATCTAATTAGATAAATAATAATTTGTAATTATGTTGACTGTTTTAGAAATTTTAAATATCGTTGTCCAAACTAGCACAGATTTGATGCCAATGACGAGCCAATTTTTTTAATTAAATAATATTCTGCAGTTAATTACATTATAATTTTCTAATTATATTATCAAACCATAATTATTGTCAGAGTGATAAGTTCTAAATTTAGATTGAACTTTTCAATTGAATTTAAAATCACAGATATTAATTTTACGATCTGATGATAGAGTGTCACAAAATATTTTATACAATATATATTTTATCTAATTCCTGTACAAAATTTTAAAATATTGTCTTGATTTGAAATTAATGTAGACGATTTATCTGAATATTGTAGCTTGAGATTTTTATACACAAATACAAAATTATATAAGTTTTATTTCTTTTATATAGAAGGAATAGACAGGGCACTAAATGTAAGGGTATAATAAACTTTATAGCATTAATATATTGTTTATATTTGGTATCATTCTGTGGGCTTGAAATAAAAATTTGTACGACAAATCTTGATCTTTTTATTATATCTGTCCTAACAACAATCCTGAATATTAAATGCTAGCGAACATGATAAATAGCAAATAATTACTCAAAATATCTTGAAAAATAAATAACGAAGTCAATTTGAATTATTATAAAAATTATACAAATATATTTATATATAAATATATACGCATATTTTTACTGTATCAATACATCAGTATTTTTATATGACATATCTTTTTATTACATATTTAATTTGTTTTTTTGTATTATCTAATTTCTGAATATTTAATTAACATAACACATAATCCAACCATGAATATGCTACTTGTCATTTACTCTCTACTTCACCTTAAATAAATTTAATATTATTTCGAAATGAATTACAAATTACAAGTATATTTTTTTATTAAAACCACATTTATATGCACGTACAAAATGATGCTTTCAAATTTGCATTAATATTAATATAAAATGAAGTCGCAAAAATGATAATATTTTACACTGTACATACTTTTATACAATTCAAAATAATGTATACACCTATATTTATAAACGTAACACAATTATAAAACCATAACGAGTCGGTTATCTTGTATAGTAAAATTTGAATGTATGTACATAAATATACATCCCTGTCAATGAAATTGATTATTTATCGTAGCTACAATTTTTTTTTTGAACCATGTTGTTTCTTCGGTTGACAGATAATCACAGTTACTTTGTGGCAGTTTTCTGGGATTTTCATTAACACAGGAAACGTAAAATACTCGAGTAATTTATCGATTACATATAATGTTGAATATAAATTTATAATTCAACTAACAAAGTTTACATAAAGACACTTGTAGTATAATTGTCGTTAAATACTGATCGATTATTTCGTTTTTCTCAAGTTAATAATATGTACACAAATAATGCAGTATATACAATTTCGTTGGTATTTTTTGATTAATGAGAATTACAATGATTAATAATGATTTACGACGATTGTTAAAATTGTTTAGACTAACCGGTGGGTAGAGTTACGAATTTATTACAACAGCGATTATGTCTATGGAAATATGAGGAAAAATTGTATTTACAAAAATTTATCTCTTGTTCAGAAAAAACGTGATAATCACGTTTTAGCACGCGAGAACAGTAGTGTTATTTAAATATTTCATATCAAATGCGATGTAAAATTTGCTAAAAACTAAATAAATTCGAATACCTATAACGCTCGCTCAAATGTTATAGCTATCCATCAAAAGAAATTTCGATTGCATTTAAACTTGCACGCAACTGTTGTACACTATTGGATAGAGGTGAACAGTTTAGTAATTTATTCTTTCAACTTTATGCAAAATATAGGTTCATAATAACAACAATTTTTTCCTATGAACTTAAATTTTACATTTTATTTTGGAATAATTTAAAAATTAATCACAATTATTTTTCATTTTCACGTAATTACTTAAATTATTAATAAGGCACTATTTACAAAGCATTTTAGAATAAGATAATTTACTTGTCTCTTATAAATATCTGACGTTGCCGACGAAGAGGTTAGCGTAATTATTATTAGCAGCAGTTATAGTAAAACAACAAATTAATGATTCGGCTCTTACTGACTTAATCGCGTAACAATTACAACATAGATGTATTATGTTATC
>JABFPK010001037.1:0-12800 GCA_022817445.1 Habroteleia sp. ZL-2020
CAAGTCACGCTTGGAAGGCGTCATACTGGGACAAGGCAGTGCGAGTAACGAGATTAAGATGATGAGGAAGGACAAGATGAGTGGCGAAAAAATTCGGTGGAAGAAGGATCAGATGGCCTACAGATATAGTTTGTGAAGGTGCCGTTCTTGAAGCGACGTAAATTCTTATGGTGCATTTTTGCGCACACTTTAAATTAAAATCGGTAATGTAGTATTGCATATATATATATATATATATATGCAATACACCATGGATTGAATATACTTTTTGCACTATTGAATTTGAAATGCGTTAAATGATACGAAATTATACAAAATAGGAATTAGCATTTACTATTTACTGTTATTTTAATTAAGTTCATAATAAATTAATTAATACGATATATTATTTAGAATAATATAAATTTGAATCCATACTTGTTTAATCTGTAAGTCTTTAATAATTTAATTGCTTAATTTAATTGTGTTAAGACTTTAAATAATTATGATGAAAATATTAAACTAGAAACACCTGAAGTTTAAAAATAATTGCTTTACTTTGTTATTGTACAACGGGAAATACATATTTAAATTGTGAATTTGTTTAGAATTATTACAAACATTTTATTTGTAGTTTTGTTAGGATATGCTTGCTGGTAATTGATGCAATTGTTCGTGTATTATTTCGCTCAGTTTATGATACGTAGAACAGTAACGTATTATATTGTAAGGAGTTGCATATTACGATTATATATTATACGTTTTAATTATATCAGACATTTAATATTGTATAGCTAAATGATAATTAGAAATAGCTAATTAAATATCATCATCAACTTTACAATTTAATTTTGGATTAAACATTTTTAATTAAAATTAAAAAAAATGAATTAAAAGTGATATTCTATTTTTAACTACTTATTAAGTAGACATATTTTTCATAGATAATATAAATAACTTATATCTTAAAGAGATTACAAATATAAGTTTTCTATCTTATATAAAATACAATATTTTTCATCAATAACGAATTTAAAATTATCGTTTGAATTAATATACAAATTATCGACGTTGTTCAATAATAAAAAAAAACAAATATTATGTTTACAATTTACGTTATATATAATACTACATTAATTAATAAATTTAATGCAATATGCATTCCACTTGCAAAACTGCAATACAATACAAATATATTTATTACGCATAGAATGCATTAAATATTTACAGTTATTAAAAATAATTTTTAATCAAACTAAGCAAATACAAATTAAAAATTCCATTCATTTTTTTGTGAATTTATTCTTAAATATAACATTTCCAATTAAAATGTCTAAAAAGATACTATAAAAAAGCTTGTACGTACATTATCATACTTCCATTTAGAAACCATTCGACATTAAAAAAAAAACAATACATATCTTTATTTAGTCGAACAGACAAAATGTATTAAAATGTATTAAAATGCGTTAAATGTCTACAACATTTAAAATATCTCTGCAGACGGCTTTCAAACATTTCAGCGTCAATATCTGAATATTTTGTAAAGATGATTTAACTATTTTTTGCAAGTATCTACGGAATCCCGATCGAAGATCCTGGGGTGCAAGGGCATTGTTTGCAGCGCCGATATTTGTCACTTTTAATTACGCTACTTCGACTGCAATAGTGTTTTCATGAAACGAGCGATTGTGCAATTTGCACAATCGACCGTTTCATAAAAGATACGATGCACAATAAGGAGCGCGCAAAATCGAACGCGTTACAATAAACACGCACAAAAATACGTTTCCAATGGGCGCGCGATATACAAAAAAACCTCACATAATCGAAACCTGCCGTCGAGCGTGTTCGATTCATGCGCTACACGATAATGGTGCGCCTTTATCGTTGGGAACTAATGTCGATAATTATAAAGAGCGCATTAATCATTTTCCTAATTGGATAATACTCAGACTCCGATTTCCTATTTATTTGTTGATTTGTTTTTCTCGACAAAATCACTTGATTATTATGATCGGATGTATTTTACGTTTCCGATATTATTTGCAGGGCAAGCGAGCAACCGGAAGGAAGGGCCGTTGAGCAGGAAGCTCACATAGAGGGCGCTTTAGCCGCGGAAGCTTCGTTGGTTGTTTTGGATACTTTGGAATGCCTCGTACAAGCCGACGGTGGCGGAGGTAATTTCGATTCATATACAATTACTGTTTAATTAAATGAAACAGTAATTTTTCTATATTTATTACAATCAATAATCGAGCACGATCAATTGCTTTTCAATAATAGTGTCTAACATAATTTTAAATAAAAATAACTCGTATTTTTTAATTGAAAGGTAATTTAACGAAAAAGAAATAATAGAAAATACGAGCTCTTTAGATATTTGCTGTGAAATAAATGCATATTTTAAATTGGTATTGGAATAGCTTATATAAAACATAATTTCAAGATTCAATAAATTATTTGCATATGCTTAAAAGCATATAGTACTGTCCAATTTTATTAATTTTTAAAAGATAAACAATAATCGTGAAGCATTTGATTAAAATTGTAAAATTTGCTAATTATTTCATTGGAATTTTTTAATTCGTGATATAAGTATTCAGTTTTTATAATGTTTGAAATCTTAAAAAAATATATTTGATTGAAGTTTATTAAAAACTTGAAAATATAAATTGTATTCTACAAATCAAAAATAATTAATTGAAGGAAGAGATTTTGTATTATTTTTGACACAATGAATTTGATTTGTATAAATTTAATTACATAAATTAATTGGCAAAGCTATAAATATAAAAAAAAAACAAAAACAATAATAATAATAAAAAAAATGGAAGATTATAATAAGATAATGTTGAGATACACTTGAAAAGAATTGAATTGAATTATATTGTTTCGAAATTGAGTCAAAGATTTCTGGTTGATACGCAGGAGTCGTGGTTGGTGCAGTTTTAAAGGTTCTGTTAAGAGCATTAGCGCGAAACCAAAGCACATCCGTGCTGCAGCACTTGTTCAATACGCAACGCGCCTTAGTATTCAAATACCACAATGCGTTATTCGATGAAGAAAGCGAACGATGCGGGGATTTATGCTTGACTCTTCTTACAAGGTGCAGCTCACCTTTAAGTGCCGTAAGAAGTCATGCAGCTGCCAGTCTTTATCTTCTTATGAGGCAGAATTTTGAAGTTGACAATGTAAGTCGAGTTTACTCTTGTTCATTCTTGGAGATAAGTATGCAATTACTGTTATTGCATTCGTAAATTGTTAATTTGGCACTTCGATTTTGCGCGAACTGCATGTAGACATTTATCTTAATGTTAAGTTGCTTTTAAATATGCATTTTGTAATCTTTAATTCTTGAACTTTCTAAATTTGAAATATTATTTAAATTTTATAATGAAATTATAAATTAATGCTTATATTTTTAAGATTATTGTTACGATATGGGTTTCGAGAGTTTTTCAATGGTTATACGTTTTATTGACAGAATTTCGCAAGAGTCAAAATGCAGGTGACAACATCCCTCTCGTCACTCGTTGGTCGAGGTCGAGCTCCGAGCGAAGGGGCTCTACGCAGAGCTTTAAAGACTGTTTTGGTTTATTCGGAACGTGACACGGAATTGCATGAAACGAGCTTCCCAGAGCAAGTCAAAGATTTATTGTTCAATCTTCATATGATACTATCTGACACCGTGAAAATGAAAGAATTTCAAGAGGATCCTGAAATGCTGTTAGACTTAATGTACAGGTACAATATCCCTTTTCACACCATTTTTCTCCATGCATTCAATTATTAATCTTTATTCAAGCATTTCACATTTTGGTGTTCTGAATTTTTTTCCATTTCATTTGCTTCATTACTCTAATTGTAATATTATAATTGAGTAAACTGATTCAGTTTAATTTATAATATTACATCATCACACACACATCACGTTTGCAAATCTATCAAATGCATCATTTTCCGATTTTCATTAATTATTTCATTAATTAATTCATTAATTTATTGACTAATTTAATTAACTGCGTTTCAATCGGAATGAATAACGTATTTGTTATAAATGTTTTATTTCTGCATCTGAATTTTGATAAATAACTGTTTCAATAAATGATGCCGTTTTTTGTTTTTAGAATTGCAAAAGGCTACCAAGGTTCGCCAGATCTTAGGCTAACGTGGTTGGCAAACATGGCACAGCAGCATATGGAGCGCAAAAATCACACAGAAGCTGCGATGTGTTTGGTCCACAGTGCTGCCTTGGTTTCGGAGTACTTGCATTTGTTGGAACCGGGAAGCGGTGGCAGACCGATTGGCGCGGTGGCTCTAAGTTCCATAACACCGAATGCCTTGGAAGAGAGTGCCGTCGGAGACGATGTGCTCGCGCGACGAGAGGAAGGACTTTGTCTGGGTCCCGATTTCTCGGAAAGTGGTCTTGCGGGTTTACTGGAACACGCGGCTAGCTCTTTTCACACTGCTGGCATGTACGAGGCTATTCCAGACGTTTATCGAGTGCTACTACCAATCGCAGAAGCTGCACACGACTATAAAAAACTTGCGAATATTCACGGGTATACTATTATATATTCTTACATAATGCATTCAAATTTGTTTATTCAGTTGCTTGAATTAATTCACAGTGATCGGGATAGAATTATTTGTATATATATAACATTATTGCTTTAATATATTATATTATTTAAAAAATGTAATTTATTAAATGCAACATGCGTATATATAGTTAGCAATGAGAGAGAGTTGATATTTAATGTCAATTTTTTAATTGTTTTACAGTAAATTGCACGAGGCTTACACAAAGGTTGAACAGCTTTCCGGAAAACGTGTTTTCGGTACTTATTTCAGAGTTGGTTTTTACGGTTCGAGATTCGGTGATTTGGATAACATCGAATTTGTGTACAAAGAACCGACCCTGACGAAATTGCCAGAAATTTTCTCACGACTGGAAAACTTCTATGCTGAGAGGTTTGGTGCGGAAAACATAGTTATTATTAAAGATTCAAATGTTGTCGACACGAGCAAGTTGGACAGTAACAAAGCTTACATTCAAATTACATACGTGGAACCTTATTTTGAACCCCATGAACTTAGACACCGTCCTACAATCTTCCACAGGAACTTTAATATTAGTAAGTCTTATTAAACTAATATAATAAACATGATCGATATATTTCGAAGAAATAACATGAAGTTTATTTTGTTCTTTAAATTACTGATCAATGTTATTATAAATCAAAGCAATTCATTTACAATTTTATTTATGATATTATATCTTAAGAAAGTATTGGATTTTCTCAGAAAATGTTGAATGTTAATTTCTACTTGTTTATATGATCATAATTTTAGAATTATGATTGCTTATTGATGAATATTTAAGTGAAATTTCATTGTATTTCGCAGAACGTTTTGTTTATGCAACTCCGTTTACTCCTGGAGGAAAAGCCCACGGGGAATTAAAAGAACAATACAAACGCAAAACAATACTTACCGTAGCGACTCATTTTCCATATCTGAAAACTCGAATCCTGATCGTAGCAAAAAAGCAAGTTGTTTTATGTCCTATTGAAGTAGCTATCGAAGATATCCAGAAGAAAACTGCCGAGGTAGGGATTAATTAATAAGTAATAAGTAATTAATAAAATATATATATATATATAGTACGACATTTGAAATATGAACTTAAAATCCACTGTCGCTTCTACAGCGATATGACTGCTTTTTTTATATATAGTGCCGAAGTGCATTTTAATACATTTTTTAAATAGCTTGCAGCAGCCACTGCGCAGGAACCGCCGGATCCAAAAATGTTGCAGATGGTTTTGCAAGGCTGTATAGGAACAACCGTGAATCAAGGTCCGGCTGAGGTTGCTGTGGTCTTCCTCTCGGGATTAAGTGAGTCAAGCGAATCTCCATCCAGAATGCAACATAAATTGCGTTTATGTTTTAAAGATTTCTCAAAGAAATGCCTCGATGCGTTGAAGAAAAACAAAAATTTGATTGGACCAGACCAACGCGATTATCAACGCGAACTTGAGCGAAATTATCAAAGATTAACAGAGAAATTGAACCCCCTTATTACTTGGAGGTAATATTTGAATTAGTTATGCCACATATGTAATATATATTGTAAATTCAATTTATTAGATTGAAGAATTTATGTTGATTAAAGAGTAATAAATTTCTTGAAGTTTATATGAATATTTTAATAATTGATATGAATTATTTCGCATTTTCAGTGGTCCAAAGTTGCTATCTCAACAAATGGCTCCGGTTATAAGTTCGTGGTGAGCAGTTTAATATACAGATATTACAAACCAAAGATGCAAGCAATTTAGACTTGAGCGAGATATTTTGAATAAATTAATGGCAAGCATATTGCAATTTACTCAAAAAATTTCATTCATTCGCAGATTTTTTACATACTATTCGTAGTACAAGAATTTTCTACAATATGGATATGAATAGAAATATGTATGAGTATAATTTTTTATTTTCCGATCGTTAGAGTTTGAGAATATTTATTTGTTATTGTGGTAATTATATGAGTAATTATAATCAGAAAATTAAAATAATATTTAATTCTTTGACCTGAAAATCTTATTGAAAATTACAAAGTCATGTGCAATTAGTATATGAAATTAAATACATATTTTGGATATCATATTTAAACTCGTATTCATTGAGAATTTTTCAGATAAATGATTCAATTTACTGATTATTTTTGTAAACGTATTACAGTAAAATATGTAGTGTAATGTAATAATATTATATTTATAATTATTATTTGATATTTATGTAACGATTGCTGACTTTCGCCTCCAAATAATAAAAATAGTTATTGTGTTTGTAATTTTCTAATGGAATTAATCATAATAAATTGCATATTTATTTAGTGTAATCAATGGAAAATATTTTAAATATCGCGATCGAACATTATTGTATCAAATTAAACGTTATTTATGTAACAAATATTTTTGCTTTTGTTATAATATTAAATACATGTTATGTTAATTAATAAGTTTACTAAGTTTAATATTTAATACTCATAATATTAAGATGTTTACTTGATTTTGTGAAAAAATTGTTTTCCTTAATTTATTTTTTATGCTCAAAAAATGCAATGCTTAATTTTTATGTAGCAATTTATAATGTATGCTCTTATTTATAGTTGACCTGATTATTCTATTGAATTAATAAATATAATGTTCACTTGTCTTTTTAAACAACAATATTATAATTAATAACAGTTAAACGAGATAAATTAAGAGATTATATTTGATGATTTAAATAATTAATCGAAATTGCAATTTTGTACTAATGTTTTGGAGTCATGATGCTGCAAAACATTAAAAATATATTATTCATTATAACAATTTTTAAAACTTAATTTTTAACATGGTATAGTTTCAAAATTTTAAAGAACTTGTAGTAAATGTTGGGAAGATTTAATTTGACTCATTATTCTAAACAATTAAATTATTTTATTTTATTTATATATAGATTAACACATCATAATGCAAATGAGAAAATGAGATTTAAATTTCAACTATATTTCTACTATATAAGATGCAATTTATCGTATTGTAACGATATGCCGTACTAATATTGATAATATTTTGTTATATATTTGACCAGAAATAAATGCAGAATATATAATGTATAATTATTATACAAATTATATTATGCTGTTGCGAAGAAATTATTATTGATACCTTATTTTTCAACGATTTTAATGTAAATCATATCGCATTCGATGTAATTTAACATACATTTTTTATACAGTACGATATCAATCAATAAAATCTATTCTATCTATGATAGTTTGATATGTTACGCAAAAAAAGGATGAGCCTTTTAATTAATTATTTCATTTGAAATTGTTAATAGAATTAAATAAAAATATTCACTGATAAAAATTAATTTACGTAGAGACATATCGCGCATATAATATATTGTGCAATTTAAGTCTACGTGTATCATGTTTTTGAATTTTATTTCATTTCATTCAAGTTTATGTTTTATATAATTATCAATTTCTTTATATAAATATCGAATTAAATTTATAATCGAGTATATATTAATTTTTTTTAATTTTATATAATAAATAATGAAATTTTAATCTGATTTTTTTTATATAATATATTTATATATAACTATGTAAAAGATTCTTCAAATTTGTTCATTACATACGAAATATGGCAAAAATATAAATATGAGAAAAACAAAAACACGTTTTAATTAATAATTTTTTTGTAAATATTAATTATAATAAAAATTACTAACAATTAATGATTTTCAAATAAAATATGTAACAACTATTCCAACGATTTAAATGCTTTGCTTAATTAATGTATTTCAAAACTTAATTGTCTTATTTTCGTTAATTCTTTGCCGTAAAATTATAGTACACTATAGAATTAGAACTTTAGAATCATATTTTATAATATTGCATTTCTTGTAGAAATAATATTGATGAAAAATGTTGACGAAGTATAAAAAAATGACCGAAAAAAATGGAATTTGAATTTCGGCAGTTTTTTATATGGCTTAGTATTTTTTAGATATCAGGAAAGTAACCATGAGAAATACTATTTCAAGTCTGAAATAGGATGGAATATGAAAAAGTACAACAAAATCTAAGAAACAAAACATACCTATAAGTATACTTATAGTCGAGTAGTTATATGTTGATGTTAGAGTACTTAACATCTGTATTCGAATCCCAAAGGAGACTTTTTTTTCTTTAGTAAGTAATTTTCAGTCTTGTTCAGACTTTTTTGTATATTTAATAATGTTTTCAGATCTAAAATATCATGCCTCGCATTTTTCTCTAAAGTGAAAAGACGAGACAACATGAAAAGTCAAAATTAGGAAATCAGACTTCTTCGTATAATTTTTTTTATTCTTTCGACACTTTTCTGTAACATTATTTTTACAAGCAATGATGCAAATTACAGAATATATGCTATATATGTATCTAAAATCAAATATTAATCTAAGTTAAGATTTCCGAAGTGTACCTTTCTTGAGCTAATTTAATAAAATAAAGAAATGAAACAAAGTTTATTTATGTGTTCCCATTATCCCAACAGTCTCAGTGTATACGTAGTGCGAATTTAGAATGTAATATAGCTTTGGTTTAATTTATGTATATAAAATTCGTTAAAACCGGGATGAAAAACTGAATGGAATAAGGTAGAAGAGACTGCAAAAAGCATAATTATGGAATTTTTATTGGACTCGTTTCTCGGATTTCTAAAAACTGAATACAAAGCTAAAGACATTTTACGTGACTTAAACACGATTTATGAATGAACGAGCTTAACAACTCAATTAGCTTTATGTAAAAAATTATTAAGTTTAAAACTTTAAAGTAATACATCATTGATTGCATATTTTGCATTGTTTAGTAACATAGTTTCTGAATTGATTGCAGTAAGAGCGAAATTGCATGAATTCTTACAATGTCACTTTTAATTCTCTCATCATTGTATGTAAGGAATGAAATTGCCATTTTTGTTATTGAACATTGAATGAAGACAACTTCACAGAAGCATTTGCCAAGGTACGATTTACTTGATCATCAAGATTTATAAACGAATGTCGTAAGACGAGTACGAAAGTAGTTCAAGCTGAAACTTAAAGAAACTGAAAAGATAGTTGGCAATACAATGCAAACAATTATTTAAAAATAATTGTTTTAAACAATTATAATTGTTTGAAAAACATCAATATATAAACTACCCATGTAAAAATAAACATATATGTGAGCTAATCCATATATCTGCTGTATATATGCCATATAAGTGGCATATATATGACATATATGTGCCATATATAAATTTTTATATGGGTAGACTTTGAAACCTAGATGTTTCTGAAACGAGGCCGAAAATTTGCAATGTCTTTGACAAAATTAAATACGCCTATCACTTTCGTGATTAGGTAAATGGTGAATATAACAAAATATCTTTTATGCTTCTGTAAGAAAAGTAGCATTTATATTTTACTGGACAAAATTAAAAAATTTACGTTATAAAAGATTACGGGCTCGACTTTTGTCAAACAGATTAAAAGAAATGTATCAAATAGATGAAGCATGGAATCATATCGTTGAAAATTAGGTGGAAAGGTCCAGTGTATTTTTTAAATCAGGAAAAATACCATTACCGATTCAATAAAATTATAAATCAATTAAGGGGAAGATATGCGATATTTCAAACTCGAAAAAAAAATCAAAAAAATATTTTATTTATACAGGCAGGTCCATTTAAGTGTAAAAATGTAAATATTTTGATAACAAAGCATTGTACTAAAACTTTACCAAGGCAAAAAATTAATATTTTTAACGGGGAAATATTTTTGTCCTAAAATCCTAAACTTAATATGCTATAATAGTAATTAATAATAACAATTTTACATTTAAATATTTAAGATGTTTGAAAAGTGAAATAAATTTCGGGAAAAATCACTTCAAAATCTATTTATTGTTGACGAGACTAGTTTTTTATCATCTAAATCTATTGTTATGGATGATATGATCAATTTCGAAATTTATAAGTAAAACTGGTATATCTATGTTCTAATTGAAACTATTAATAGGTCAAATCAGTTTTATGATATTGGCTCGGATACTTTATAAGAATATATTATAGATAATATATGTTGAAGTGGGTCAACTACCAAATGACTCTGTAATAAAACAGTCTGAAAAGGTTTCCTGAGAAAGTCGAAAACTATTCATGACTAGGCTAAGTAAGAGAATTTAAATGTCTGCCTCCATTATGCCTTAACAATGACAATATATAAGATGATTACTTCACACGAACGAAATCTCTAATTTTTGAAATCCCGAAATCTTTCCAAATTATTAGAAATTACAGAATTCCATACAAAATAGCTACTAACGAAAAACTAAATTCTCTTTTAACTAAAGGCCCGTGTGACTTCTGTAGATATATAATCAACATTAAAAATAAAAGTATCGCAAACTGAAATTGAGTTTACTGAGAAAAATAATTCATAAAACCTGTGATTCAGGACTTACGAAAGCAATTTAATAAGTCACTGATTTTTCTATTCGAGTTGCAAATTTAAGATCGTGTGTACAGATCGTATAGATAGTGTAGAAAAGAAGCGTGTAAACATATAACCTCCAAATAATCCGATTTACGAAATTATGACCTGAGGAGAAAGAATTGTGACTTCTAAGTAGCTATAAAAGTTATGACTCGAGATTAACTAAAATTATAACCGAAGTTATAGACAGATCTACGACGAAACTAGTTACTTTAGCGACCTATATTTTTCAGCGTTTTATTTAAAAAATAATGAATATGGAAAACCGTGAAAGTATAAAACACAACCTCGTTATACGCGGATTCTTTCAGAAATACCTATATTTGATTATGAATGAAACTTTTGAATCAGTTGCGAGAAACTTAAGTTTTAATTTCATTTTAGCTTTTGCGATTCGAGGTATGATTTACTCTAATAGATTTCATAGATGTAAAAACAGAATTTGTAAACGGAAAAAATGAGTTGTGAAACTTCTACATAAAATATTACACGAAGTTGTTAATAATAATAAAATATAAAACATTTTTATTATAATACATTGTACTCACCGTTGTTGTCTATATTGCTGTATAAAGTAAAGTTGTTGGCTCGAAATACGGTGATATCGACATACTATTCGGATTTTGAAGCATTATTGATTACGGTTCACCACTCGATATCGCGCACTACTTGATCGCGCACTACTCGATATCGCGCACTACACGATTCTCGTATTACCCGATTCACGTACTACCCGATCGCGCACTATTTGATATCGCGCACTATTGGATATCGCGTACTACTCTATCGAGCACTATTTGATACTCGTTATCAGAGCACCGTCTGCGAGTCACTGTCATTTTTCATTTCTGTTTCCTTATATATACCATTGTGTTATCACCAATGAGCTTTACTGGCCTTTCACACCACTCTCCACGTGGTATATATGCAAGAAGATTAATATAAAATAATAGGAAAGCAAGAAACAACAATATCTAACATACATACTTATACATCATATACATAATATAATACATATAAAACCGAACATAATAGCGTTTCTATCAATATTTTGCATAAATATTGCTATTATTCTCCTTTCTCTTTAATTTAGTTTTCAATGTATTTGTTGTGGTTTTTCATGGTTTGAAATATAATGAAGTAAATCACTTCATAATAATTATTTATGTATTTTATAAAATATTTATATTTGATAAATGCTACCTATATAAATGATATATTTTTTATAACATTAATTTATAAATAGTTTTAAAATTTCTTAATTTTTTAAAAATATTTATAATATGTATTCTTTACACTATGAACAATAATCTTTTGTACCGAAGAATGTTTTCATTTAGAAGAGGATACTAAATATAGAAATAAAAGAAATATACAAAGATGAGATTTTACTGACCTTCTATTTCTTTGTTCATTTCATGTGTTTATATTTTTATATAAGTGTCCTTCTTTCTAAACGAATAAATTCTTCAATCAATATGATCATATTTAACATTGTATAATATTTGTATTTAATTTGCAATTATATTGTTTAAATAAATTTTCCAATTAAATTGAAATAAAAATATTTACAATGATTTTGAAATATAATTTTTATTTTAAATTATTCTCTCATTAATTTATAAAATTTATTAAAAATTTGCAATTTTATAATTTAAAATAATTTCTATCCCGAAATTTATTATCATGCATTTTCGAATCTGTAATACAGAAATAGTTTTGAATTATAA
>JABFPK010001038.1:0-12794 GCA_022817445.1 Habroteleia sp. ZL-2020
TTAACCCTTCTTTGCATGATGATGGAATTTTCAATCATAATATTTAGTCAACTAAAAAAGGTACTCAAAACCCTTGTACTGTAAATTTGTTGTTGCTGGCAACTTTTTAAGCGACTATTGAAAGAAAGAATCATGCAAAGAAGGGTTAAACTATATAAGTTTTGAGTTCGGTTTCGGCCAAAACTAGAAGAGAATCGAATATATTATTTGGTTTTAATTTCAGCTGAAAATCGTGCTTCGATCGAACACTAATAGTTTCAATTAATAATGTATACAATAGTTTTAATGTAGAACAATTCTATTCGTTAGCTATCCGATTGTTTTCAATTAATAAGGAATATTATGTTTTACTTCTGCTTATTTTAAAGATTGGCCAAAAACAGATACGTGTGTAATTCAACATTTAATGCATTTACAGAAAAGTGCACGCGCGAAAATGAAATAGAAATTAGAAGATTTTTTAGAATTATTACAAAATGGTTATATATATCATTGCGCCTAAACATGTGATTATGATTAGGTGTATGCATACACCCAGTTTCACCGAAAGAACAGCCAAATTGGCATATGTATAGACCAGTTTACGTTGCGGCAGCATTGAAATCGAAATGGGAATGGCAGGTATCTTCAAACTAGATTGTGAAAAGGGATAATCAAGAAAATAAAAAAAAAATAAAAAATTATTACAAGTTTACAAATATTTAATATGTAATATATCCCAGAAAACGTAACAAATTTTATTATACTTCCCATTAAAACAGGTCAGTTTAAAAAACGTTACTTAAAACGTTACAATGGCCACATTTAAAAGTTAAAATAACGTTAAAGAAACTTTTTTTAAATCGTTTTGTAAATATTTAGCAACGTATAATAACATTTGTTTAACGTTTATTGCAATGCCAAAAAACGTTTAGTAATCGTTTTTTTATTATTTTAATATCCCTGGAATATTATTTTTATATTTTTTGAATATATCTGGGATATTTTTGAAAGGTTTTTAGTGCATTCCCCGTAAGGAGAGTGCACGCTCGTCATCCGGGACAACCCCGAGCGGTATCTGGGGAACCGCTGTTTCCTCGAGCTTGCCGGCGAAATCCAGGGTACAGTCTGTTCAGTTAAAGTTTGTGAGAGTTTTTATTTAAGTATATTTTTATATATATATATTTATTTTGTATATTTTGTATATATTTTCGCTGGATGGCGAGCGAGCGCCCTCCTTACGGGGAACATACTAAAAACCTTTAAAAAATATCCCACATATATTCAAAAAATATAAAAATAATATTCCAGGGATATTAAAATAATAAAAAAACGATTACTAAACGTTTTTTGGCATTGCAATAAACGTTAAACAAATGTAATTGTAACGTTGCTAAATATTTACAAAACGATTCAAAAAAAGTTTCTTTAACGTTAATTTAACTTTTAAATGTGGCCATTGTAACGTTTTAAGTAACGTTTTTTAAACTGACCTGTTTTAATGGGAAGTATAATAAAATTTGTTATGTTTTCTGGGATATATTACATATTAAATATTTGTAAACTTGTAATAATTTTTACCATATTGTCTAATACAATTTTTATTTTGTTTCCAATAGTTCAAAAAATCTAGAAAATATATTAAAATTTTAAACATTGTTTTTCTCCGAGTAATTTTTCTGTTTTCAAATTTCTTGCATAAATAATTATTATTACAAAAATTTTGATAAAGAATTATATTAAGATTGTAATTTATTATTTATATTTTTTAAATAAATTGTAAATAATTAATTTTTATATGTAAATGATCATTTACATAAATAATACAGGACAATGAAGAGGCAGATTTTGATATAAATTTTATGTAAATAGTTTGCATAATCTGTGGTTATCAGAGTTTATATTAAATCAAATATTTATAGTTATTTTTTTTTATTATAAATTATATTTGCGTAATACTATATATAATTTAAAACATATATATTTGAATATTTATAAATATTCATAAATGCGGTATTAATTGAATAACTTTAAAAATGATACCTAACGATGGCATACGCATTTATTTTTCTTTACAAATGTATAGCAATATAATATATTTAATAAGTTAATAATATAAGAATATTAATCTAAACCTAACTTAAATATCGGAACCTGTAACTTCATGGTATCGCTGCCGTTACTTATCCTTAGCAACGAGTTATCGAGCATAATTACAGATGGCGCTGCAAAAGGACTTATGTTGTATATAGCTTTTATAGAGGAGGCTTTTTTCGTTGTTTTTCATGCATTGTCGTACCAGTCTAATGTTTTATAGTGAGTTTTGATATTAATTTCAAAATTGAAGATTTTTTGTACTCACACGTTGAAGAGTGCTGATACTGCAGCATTGCTCAATATGCGATTGTCAAAATTACTTTTCATTTCGGATCAATTTAAGCACAAGCGATGATGAATTTAAAGATACAGTAGCGTGATTTGGCGTGGACAAAGAAGTTAGTGTTGGGCGTAAAGTCGTGGTAACTTGTCTTCGTTGTTTAGTCTACATCTTTACTTTAGACATATATAATCTTTTGATATGTTCATATATTACAAACAAATGTACTCCGAAATTAATTTTTAAATTTCATCTGCTCTTCTTGGATTTTTATAAGTGAGTACACTTATAAAAACTATAATTGATTTACTAATGCTTACACACACACCCTTTAACATTTCTATGCATATACATAATATTATAAACATTAATATTTTTATTTTGCTAACATTTTATATTATTATATTCATATGATTTTAATTTTTAATTAAAAATATATTTCATTATTTAATATTAATAAAAACTACTATTATTAAAGTATATTAACTTTATGTATATGTATGTATATATTTAAATAATGTTATTTTTGAACAACTTGAAATTAAAATTTTATTATTAAGGAGCAATATTATTTAATATGGGAGAAAGAAAAGAAAATATATATATATTATTTACACTGATATAATGAGAAAGTCTTAAAGTTTTATGTTACAATGAATGGAATAAATTTACTCTAATATAAATATCTATAAAAAGTAGATTTCGTATATATATATATATATATATATATATATATATATATATATATATATATATATATATATATATATGTAATAATATATTAATATAATAAGAATAAAAATTTAAATACATTTTCTTATATTTTGAAATATATAAATATGATATTTTATATTTCATATATAAAATAGAAAATATAACACCAAAACTAAAATAGTATAATTATCAGGTTATACCCAAAATGTTTTAATTAATATACATAAGTATTTTGACCGGAAGGAACAAAGTAGTGAAAATTATACATAATATTAAATATTTATTTAAATCATGTTAGCTTAAAACTAACATTTTATTCTTAAGCAGCAAACCTTTTAAAACCTATAGGAGAGATAGACATATATTTATATAATATTACATTATGTTATGTTAGCGATAATGGAAGAATTGAAATGTAAATTAATATGACGTAATGTATTATTATAAACACATTTATCTCTCTATAGATTTGAAAAGGTTTTTGCAAAAATAACGAAAAGTAGCTAATGATCTTAATAAATATTTAGCCTTATATATATGACTCATGAGTTTTACTTTGTTTCTAATAGTCTCCAGATCTCAAAATACTTATTTATATTAATAAACCATAACCTTAACATTATCTTAAGATATATTCATTGCAATTATTTTAGTTTGAAAAAAGAGTAACAACTTAGTAATGTTTAGATTAAAATAATACTTTTAAAAGAATGTGCTTCATTATATATAATATAGGAATTGATAATTATTACTTGTAATTCCTGGTTCTTAATTTTCTTCTCAATTGTTTTATTTCTTCATTATCTTCCTTATGTCATAACCATTTTCCTTAACTCTTTTCTTATTTTGTTATACCTTTTCTTTTCTATATCTTAATTATAGTTAAACAATGTAATTTGAAAATCAAATGAAAAATTTTATACTTTCCTAAAAATACTATTACAAAACTAAAATTAGGTTATAACCAAAATTAAAAATTTAAAAAAAATAAATGTTTAGTGTATTTTGTGCATATATGTATTATTTATATACAAGGATGGATAACTTGCACATAATTCATCTTGACCAAGTTTATTATTTTAAAACCAAGTTTTAAATTTTTAGGCCTTTCCATGGGATCTAATAGAAATGATAAAATGTCAGGCATAAACAGGAAAACATATTTACGTGATGTAAATCCATATTTAATTTGTCCCTTGTGCAGAGGGTACCTGATTGATGCAACCACTGTAGTGGAATGCTTGCATTCATGTGAGTACATAAATGAATAATAATTTCATTTGTGAAATTTATATTATTAATATGAAAATTGTGAAACAGTTTGCAGAAGTTGCATATTAAAACACTTACAAAATGAAGCGCATTGTCCGTCGTGCAAGGATATATTGAACAAAGTCAAACCGAACATTAAGTAAGTAAAAAAAATGTATATTTATTACAGTTTATCTTTCCTGTAAATATAAATATTAAAAATTAATATTATAATTTTTAGAGCAGATAAAGCACTTCAAGACATAGTATATAAATTAGTGCCAGGATTGTATCACAAGGAAATGCGAAGAAGAAAAGAATTTTATATGAAACACCCTGAACATGGTAAATATGTTTAAATTAATTTTATATTAATTAAAGTTAGTGAAAATTATTATTTAATATATGTATTCTATATTTTTTATAAATTAAGATATTATGGTTCTTAAAAAGTTAAACGTTAATAAAGAAAAAATTCTACAAATAAATTTTTACATTTAATTATAATATTATATATTATTATTACTCAATAATATTATTCTGAAGTTTATTAATGTATTCCTTTTAATTTATATTTATTAACAAAAATAGATTACAAAATAGAGAAAACAAATATTAATTCATTCAAAACTACTTTTTATATATACCCTCGAACTCCATTCTATTTATTGCGTTGGGTCCGAAAAACTTCAGTTTATTTACAAATTAAAAATGTCAAATTTGCACATTATTTCGGTCGTTTTAGGCGTCAAGTACACAGGATTTTTCAGATATTTGAATTAACCGCCATTGTTGTAATTCTAGAATTAAATTCCATTCGGTAAATAGAATGAGGAGATTTATGTAAAAAGAACGAGGTTGTACATAATTCAGATGCAAATAGAACATAGTTGGAGTATACACTTCAATTTAAATGTAATTTCAGTCTAATAAATATGAAAAATAATTATCCCCCAGATATATATGTATTTATATTTATCTTGTTTAGTATATTTTCAATTAGATTTCCATTTTTCTAATACATATATATATAAATATAAAAGAACGGATAGAAACAGTCCTTTTTATATAAAAAAAATAATATAATAATTTTTACTTATTCCCTTTTATTAATTTACTTATGGTGAACGATTTAAGTTTTTAATAATAGTGTTCAATAAAATTATATTATATTATAAATTGATTATTAATAGAAATATAAATTTTGTAAGTATTGAGCAAATAAACATAAAAATATAAAAATAAAAATATTTATATTTTCATAACGTTATGAATAATGTTACTATTATAGATCATTTGTCATGTTAAAAATAATATTTTTTTAAAAAAGTACAAAAGCCATTATATTAAATAATGGATAATAATAATAATTAAATAATGAAATATTTAAAATTTTGCATTTAACTTTATTTGAATATTATGATTAATGCCATTTGCATAAAGTGTCAATATTAAATAAAATGATACAAATCAGTATTTATATTAGTGAGAATAAAATTTTAGAATAAAATTTTTTTACAATTTACATTGTATCTACATTAAAAAATGATATACAACAAACTTTCAATCTATTGCCATAGATCTATGTAATAATATATCAATATAATTAGAGAAAAATTATATACAAAATTCAAACAATACATAAATTTAAATTTTGAAGTAATAAATTAAAATAAGATATAATTAAGATAGCTGAAATTAATATAAATTATTTTGAAACTACTTATATCAATCAGTAATACCTGAATTAATATATTTTAATTGTTACTACTATGGTATTTAATTATATAATACTTATAATAATAAATAAATATTTTATGAAAAATGAGTTTCATTTACATCTGAAATATGATTTTCTTAGTTAACTATTTATCAAACGTGTCTGTCATTTTGAAGAAATATATTTCTTATCTAAAAAATTTTGTTTCTATGATAAATAATTTTACTTAATAATAAAATAAGTTTAAAATAAATTTTTCATTGAATCTGTTTCAGATGCATTTTATCTGCTTAAAATATTCTTTGTTTTTTAAATTAATTGATTTAATTTATTATAAAAAATGAATTTATTTTCAAATATACGCAGATTTTGCAAATTCTATCCAGTTATTTATTAATTAATTATCAATAATATATATAAATATATATGTTTGAATGTATTCTATGAAATATTCTTAATTTAAAAGAAATTAATAAATATAATTTTAGTTTAATAAATGATTTGAACAAATAAAAAGTTATACATGCAAAAAAATTGCATTAACTTGAACATTTGTTAACATCGAAATCCAAGTCCTCAAATATTTCTAATTTCTACATCATTTAATAATACAGTCAAATCTGGATAAGAGAGAAACCTTTGTAATTCAGAAAATTGTTCAAGACCTGACTTTTGCATCTTTTTCAGCGAAAAAAAACGTAGTCCTTTACATTATCATTTATTCAGGTTTGACTATGTATATAATTTCTATAATCTCATATGAAATTATTTTCACTTTCACTGTAAGTGAAACATTTTTATTTTAACCGTTTTAATTTATTGAACGCTACATTAGAGGTTTATTTATTAAAACAAATAGTACTAAAAAACATGAAAATATAAATGAAATAGAATTTTAAATCGATTACAGGAATTGCTGAAAGCCTGAACCATCTCGGAGGTGGTAAGCTTCATGAAAATAAAATTTCGCGTAACTTAATTTAAGAAACTTTTAGTTTCGCGTCAGTCATACTCATTTTTTTTTCTATTTTAGTTTTAAAAAAATCATGAAATCTGAATATTCATACAGCATTTATCATTCTGAAGGTATCAAATTCTTAAAATTCTTATCCAGCACGTAATTCAAATTATTGGTTTAATTTCAATCTATAAACTATAACAACTAATAATTTGCATAAACGTATTGGGTATAATATTTGAAGGCGGTCCTACTAAGAAACAGTATAATGAAATGGAAATTCAAATCAGAATTAAAAATTCGCACGTTGCTATGAAAACACGACATCTGTCTCAAAATTGGCACAATTCAAAGATGACTAATTGGCTGCTTTTTACGAATTTTAGTTAATTATTTAGAGAAATGTATTTGGAATTGAGATAAATTTTCTAATCAACATGTATTTTGACTTCCAAACAGCCGAATCAGCTACACCTGAGCAACGAGGAGAGGATGCAGCAAGTAGCAGATTATTTTTTGCTCCAGAAGACGCAGTCAGTTTGAGCCTAGAATATTTACCACTTGGGGTTGATCCAATTGATGCAGATAGTACGTACAGTAATGCGGATACAAAAAAACATAATGCCGGAACTAACAGAAGATATTTGCAATGTCCAGCATTGGTGACAATTGCACACCTTAAGAAATTTTTGGCGTTAAAATATAATGTTGATATCACACGGTATAATATTGATATCTGTCATCGACGTGCTCCTCTGCCTGAATATTTAACTCTTATGGACGTTGCATACATTTATGCATGGAAAAGAGTAAGATATATTTTGTTTTACATATTTTTTGTATTTTATTCGAATATTTATATTCTATTAATTGTTAATGCATTATTGCAAGTCATTTGATTTATAATAAATATTTGTTATAGAACGCACCAATGAGATTTTTTTATATGATAACGCAAGAAGAACAACTATTAGAAGCTCCTCCAAACGATAGACCATCGACTCCTGGTCTTGGTGCCACTTTCCCACCAGTTGACGAAAGAGAAATTATATCTCAGAATGAAGGTGTTACGGTTACACTGGATATAGAAGAAAAAAATAAAGATTCCACTTCTGAAAAGAACATGATACACGAAAAATCAGAACCATTAGATAATCCAAATCAATCTTTAACAGAACGAGAAAATGTGGAACATTCTCTTGTGAGGCAGGAAGAATCAACAAAAAAAGCAATAAGCGAAAATACAGATGAAAAACCATGCAAATCGGAGAAGATCGATGTAGTTGTGAAAAAGGAAATTAATGATGAAGAAAAAGACGAAACAAAAGCAGTAACAGATTTAACGACAAAAGTGAAATTTATTAAAGAAACAAGCACCAATGAGTCATTAGTAAATAAAATAAAAAGTCCAATAAAAATTTTAAAAAATTCCGATGGATCATATGCTGTTAAGAGCAGTAGTGACGGTGGAAAAAATGAAGTGCAAAATAATACAGTAAACGCAGAAGTAAAATCTGAGAAGGCAGAATTTAGTATTGTTAGTTTTAATAATGGTTCAAATTCTAATGGAGTCAAAATGACTTTAAAACAGTGCTCACCGGGAAACATTGGGTCTAAGAAACCCAAGGTGATAAGCAATGTTTTATTGCGAAGCCCAGGTGATAAATCTATTTCCATTGTTCAACAGATCAAGGAAGCTAACAAAAATAATACAAATTCAAATTTAAATAAGGAAGATATAAAGGCACCGGTATCTGAGTTAATAAACAAAGAAACTACTGAAGTAACAGAAAAAACAGATAAAATTAAGCGAAAGGTCTCTTTTTCTGATGAATCTATGGAGCCTGAGATGAAAAAAACAAAATATTCAGACGAGCAAAAAATTAAGAAAGAATTCCTGCAAAGTTTTGAATTGGCTGCCACTGAAGATTGCAAAAGTCGTCCTCCAAGCGAAACGAAAACTAATGCCAAAATATGCAAAAAAGAACAAATTACTAAATCTAACATTTCAGCAGAAGTTGCAAAATCAAAAGAAACTGCAACGGAGACCTCATCAACATCTAATAAGAATATGGATGTGTATACATTCCCTAACGAATCTCCACCAATAGCTGGAGCTGTAAAAAGAAGATGTCCACCAGGTTTAGTCATAACGGATATGGCAATTAAGAACTCGGTCATGAACCAAAGTACTAAAAGAGGAAAAACAAACTACATAAATACGCCTAAGTCTTATCGTAAAATGATGAAAGAGGCCAAGCCATCTCAGATGCCAAGTACCAGTGATTCTCAGTCAATTGTAGACACTAGGAATCTTCTCGATGAATGCGGCCTTAATATTCCTGCTGGTCTCAGTATAACTCTCGCATCTTCCAAGCCTAGAACTAATCACAACTACGTTCCTGAAAGCAGCACTTCAATGAAACTAGCCATTAAAAGTTCTGACAAATTAAATCAGTCTATCGTTGAGGTACAGAAACCTAAAAATAGTTTCGTGAAACCACCTGCCCCTGACATAATCCCTATACCGAGTCGAGATATCTCATCGAAAAATCGATCTTTCAAATCGGAAAGCCAAGACGTGCTTGATTTGAGCAATAGTCGGACTCCAGAGTTCCTTCCACCCAGAGGTCACCGTTTGCCAAAGGTTCCTCTACCAGTGATCAAGCCTAGATCTGTGAACAATCAAACGGTTCTCCCTAAGAAGGGACAAGTTGTAACGCTAATGGGTGGCCAGAAATACTATCGAGCACCCCCCGGTTCCCTCACACCCGCGGCTCACCGCGTCACAGAATTCAGCACCCCACCGTCTGGTCGTGCGCCGGTTTACGCACCCAATTTACTCGGATCTTCCAATAATAATTTCTCTTCTGCCTTCCCTACCCTTCAATTTTACGTACAGTATCAACGGGATCGTTTGAAGTATACTCCCCAAGAGAATCCCACCAAGACTCATTTGATGACTCAGTGCCCGCCAGTGAAACCAACACGGTCTTCTCTTGTCGTCCCGAAACAACAACCCAGTAATGACCATTTATACATTAAGAAAGTACTCGCAAACGATGCGCGCATGACTAGTACGAAACATGTTACTTTTGACAAGCCATGCAGTATTCCCCAGGCACCCACTACCAATGCTACTGTCGGCTCATCCGCATATCTTAAGGATACATCTAGTCCATCTTACGCCGACCGGAGCACTACTAGTCCTCGAGTTTCTTCAACAGTTTCTCCCTCGCCTTCACCCACCTCCACAATAAGTGATTCAACCAATGATGTTAAAACTTCTGACAAATCACCAGAAAGTCCCGATTCTAGTTCCGTCGTCGAAAATAAATCTAGCGAAAAGAAGGATAAAGGCGAGCAAGACAAGGCCGATCAGAAACAAGCAGAGGACAATATCCAAAAGCAATTGTTGGCGTCGTTTCCTTCGAAGGAATGGGCAAGTAATACGGTCATAAGTCAAGAGCATTTGGATAAATTAATTAAAAACCTGAAGAGTAGAGTGGAAAACAAGGATACCGAAAGACACAGCGAGGAGAAGACGACTCCTCAAAAACAAAGTGAAAGCTCAGAACATAAAACTTCTTAAGGGTACCGTTTTTCATATCACAACATCGATCTCGTATTCTAAGAATTGTATATTTTTCGTCAAATTTTTCTTCAAATTCGTATAGATAAACTGAAAATGTAATTTTGTATAACTTATGAAACGATGCATTATTTTTAATTTATATATATGTGTATTATTAAAATACAATGAAAAATGTCAACGTCTCAGAAAAAATTCTACTGTAACTCATTTGTATTATATATATCAATGCTTTTAAGAACGGAATTTTATATTTGAATTGTTTGTTTCTTTTATAAACAACGCAGTAGAAAAATTAATATGTTTTTTTTCATTATAAGAAACAACTTGTAATATAGTATATTTACATATACGTAATGAATTGTCCAATATTTGTAATTATTATGTTTATATGAAAAATGATTCATTTATATATTTTTAAATCTTATATCACTTGGACATATATTTTGTAAAAATGAGAAGAATCATTTTAATTAGATAAATATTATTTTTAAAATACTTATAGAATACTTTAAAATACACACATTGAAAGGATCATTTGCATAATCTAATCATCTGCATAATTAAGGTGATGTTCTAGACGTTATTATCGACATTAAAGATTTCCTAAATTAAGATGAAACTAAGAAATATTAATTCATTTAAGGACTTAGTGCTATTGTCTGTACTTAAGTACAAATATTTTTGTTGTAAAAGTAAAATAAAAAATGTTTTTTCGTTTTTGAGATGAGAAAAAAATGAAAATTCATTTTTCGTCATCTTCTGATTATGAAATAAAAATTTTTGATACTTAAATAATCTCCTAGAATATAAACTAATATTTAAGAATATTGTGTTTATTTCAAAAGACACTAATTCCATGAATTAGACCTTCAATATCATCTTAAGGGGGTAACACAAGTCTGCTCCAACAGAGTTAGGGTGTTTTTAAATATTATTTTTTTGTTATTGAATTAGTTATTAAGTAAATATTTAGACGATTCTCAATTAATGGGAGAATATTACGTTAAATAAAAAATAGATTTAATGATGTAATTTTTCTTTATTTACGGAACTCGTTTTTTCCATCTCAAAAACTAGTTCCGTACTTACAGCAACAATGTACACCAAAAAATGTTTCTTTTGCAAAAAAAATATTTTCCCAGAGTGAAAGAATCGTCTGAATATTTTAAATTCAATTTTTACGTTTCTATAAGAAATATATTTACAATAACCCTAATCTAGTAATTAACGCATGAACAACCACCTTAATGGCTAAGATTCTATTCATAAAAACATAAATATTCCTAATACAGATTAAGTACAAAGTAGAATTTTTATTGCTATAATAGAACCTATCCATAGATTATATACACTTTTTAAAATTTTATATACGAAAATATGAAAAATATGTAATAAAAACACGTCGCCTGAATTTTGTACTTTTTTAATTTAAACAACTTGCTATTATATTATCTATGTGTGCTATCAAACAATATAACATGTTTTACTCTTAATGTTTTCTTTGTTGTATATTTTAAACATTAAATTGTACAAATATTTATAAGTTTACTTTCTTTTATAAATAATTATTAAAAATATAATTTATACATTTTTGTTGTCCTATAGAAATACAATATAACAATATAATTCTAACACATATCTTTTAATTCAAATAAAATTATGAAATATAATTGGGAAAGCCAGTAAGTATAATTATATATATATTTAAATGTTATAATCATATTCGTGCTTTCATTAATATATTTAGATAAGAATACGTTACAATATGATGGTCTTATACAAAATTTAATACTTTTTACATTCCATTCGCATAAAATAAATATAGAAATTATGAAATATATGAATGAAATACGTTTAATTAATATTGTAAACGATAACTAAGTTGATAATATTTTGTAAATTTCTAAAAATATATAAAAAATATTTTTATCATACATTAAAATCGATTTAGAGTTAAAAATAAATTTCATTTAAAGTACTACTGAAACACGTGAGAAGGAATCGGGAAAAGAAAACAATATCTCTCAATACGTTGCAATAGAAGATGCAATAATTAGAAAACTATCTCTTATATGATTATCATTATTAAATCGTCTATTATTTCGTTAAGGTGAAGGTTCAAGCGTTTATTACTAGATTAGGGTTATTTGAAATAGATATCTTATAAAAACCTAATAATATCAGTTGAAACCTTTCCGCG
>JABFPK010001039.1:0-12790 GCA_022817445.1 Habroteleia sp. ZL-2020
CATTTTGTCTTATGTAATTATGAATAAACTAAATTTAATTTACACTATGTTGAATTAAAGGTGGTCCAGGGCATTTTCACAAATGATGCATTAGTAAAACAATGTAGTTATAATTATCTTCTACATTATTTGGAGTACGCGATTCTCCAGAAACTCAAAATACAAATTAATGAATAAAATGGGATTTCAATTACACCAATATTTCTATAAATTGCTTATCTTATTTTAATAATTGGAAAGTTGGACAAATATTTGTACAACAATGCAATATAATTGTATTTTTATTTATTGTTGTATTGTACAACAATACACCAATAACAATTGTAAAACAATAGATTGTTATTGGAAGAATACGTTCCAAAATCATATTTTAAATAAAAAAAATGTATTATAAAATCGTAATCGTATTACAAACAATTCATATTACATAAACCATGTTTCTTTTAAACTGTTTATAGTAAAAATACTAAATGGAATGAGAAGGAGTATAAGATGAGCAGTAATTGTAGATTCATGTAAAATAATAATTAGTGTAATTAGTGCTCAATTGACATGTAATTTATTTGTATATAATTCAAAATAAAAAGCTCAACATTAATATACGAAGCATCGTAATAATTACATATACATATTTTAACGTCACACACGCGTCAAATGAGCTTCTAAAATGTAGACTGACCACTAGCCTGCAATTTCGATTCCGCTCGTGTGCCGATGCCGCTTTGTAATTTGATCAATTAACAACTGGCTACCGGTCTAGGCGTTAATACTAGCGTAACGCTTTCTGGTCGTCGAACATGATTTTCCCGCCGGTATCAACTCGATCGACATCGATCGCCTCTCTTGCCAAGCCAGGGTCTGATCCTCCGACCAAGATTTATTGCATCCATTGCTTCGCGCTCGCAGCAAATAAGAGCTGTTTTCATGAACCCCGATGATTGAGCAGTTATCCTACCAAATATGCCGAATAATGTTATCCGTAGGATTCTAATAAAAATTCTGTTCTTTGTTAGAGTACGTTATAATTTGCGACTATCCAAACACAATATAAAAAGGTACTTACTTTTTATATGAATATGTACTTACAATTTTATTCGTTACATTTATTCCGAAATATATGAGATTTATAACTTGGACAATAACATTTATTTGAAATTATTGTTGTGAATTCTTGCAGTTACAATTTGATTATAACACATCTCAAATATAAATTATTTGTAATGTTGGAAATTCGTGTGTTGTGTTTTTCTAACAAAATTTATGATGATGGTTATTCAAGAGTAAAATCAGTTTTATTAGATTATATAATTTGAGTTTACTATTATTATGTTCCCTTGCAATTATATACATTTGATCTATGCTTCGAAAAAAAAATGTAGTATAAATTACAGTTCTGCGAGCTGATTAATGATTTACTTAATATGCAAATAGAATATACGTCTATTGTTTTTTATTTTACAACTATGTTGAATAATAATTAAGTGTTGATACTGATATAAAATTTATGACACCGTTTTATGACATACGTTTTCGCTTAATTAAAAAGAAAGAGTTGTATGAAAATTTGAAAAAACATTTTATTGCACGCACAAAATTGTTGTGCCCGGTATTATTAGGCCATAATAAATAGTTTTCCGTATATTCCAATACGGATGAGAATGGAAAATTTCCATTTTCATTGACGTGTATGATACGTGTATATGAAAAATATCAGTCCTGAAATCAATATTAAAAAAACGGTAGAAATACATTGACTTATTGCTGAATTTACATTAAATGAATGCATTTTCGACATTGATAGGTTAACGTTGAATTTAAATGTAACTTCACAATGTTACGAATATGTTGATTCAATGCAAATTTATCATAATTCATAGTTTTTCATTTTTCATCGGAGATATTCAGAAGATGTTTTTATTCTGATCAAGGAAACCTGGTAATTATTATTTAATTCGTGAAGAAGAATTTTTTTATTAGAAAAACTTATATTTTTATTTTCTATTAACGAGTTGTATAATTTATGTGACAATATACAAAGATGTTTTCCGAGAATGGAAACAAAAATTTGTTTACGAGACTAAGAACAAAAAAAACAAAAAATAAAGAAGTTCTTTTATATTATTAATATGCATTATATAGAGTAAAGAAAAGAATTTGATAATAATTTCTGTTCCAAAAATATGTTTCTGAGTTTTAGATGGTATTCATAAATTAAATTATCGTTCTATTTAATGATTGATCACGTAAGCCTTTTACTTTAGCTGTATTATAAAATTAAATAATGTTGTCAAAATTGTTTGGCGCTAAATCTACTTCAATTTAATCAATTGTTAACGTGATAAAATAAAACTTTTTTGTATCAATATAAGATATTATATACTCTTCACATAAATTTGAAGTTTTTAAAAAGAATTAATCTTCTGAATATCATCTATAAATGTAAAAGTAAATCTTGCAGCTATATGAAAGTATCAATATGTGAATGTAATTATAAATATTGGTAATGTATGGATGGGAAGTCAAATTGCAAGGAAGATAAACGACTACGTTCAACGTGCTATCACAACTTGCTTCGATACTGATGTATGGCGGGTAGCCCGCGCACAGGAGTGTTGAGTTATAGGCCCTTTATGACTAAAATCTCAATATAATCCAGAGTAAAGTAGAAAACTTTTAATGTGCATTATATTATAAATAATGAAATGCAAGGAAATATATTCTTATTTTTAAACAAAGGAATTTTATATTTTATATTATTATTATTATGTTACATTTATCTCTTAAGTTACAAAAAAAACTTTTTGTAAGTAACGAATTGAAGAATTAGTTAAATTTAATATAATTCTTTTCTTGATGGCTTATACGTACAGAGCGTACACAAATGTAAGGATGAAAACTATTTATCGAAATATAAAAACAGTGAAAGCAGACATCATCCTACCAGATTACCGATCATAATCAGGATTACGTGTATTTTATATGCAAGCAAACACGTTAGAGTAAAATACCCTAATAATCCAAAACATGCAAAATCATGCAACCTATTTCTTGTGCCATGCATCATTCGCGTTCCCATATACGTCATACATGAAATCGGGATTAATAATCCTCCCGTGGAATAGCGCAACTCTTGAATATTCCACGATTGCGAGCGATCGAATTTCACTCGCGGAAAGTCTTTCTCCGAGGCGTAAATATTTCACAATCACCGAAAAAGAATGAACGCCAATATTCGTCGCACGAATTCTGGAAGAACGTTTTCGATTCAAGCGTGAAATATCGAAAGCAACGCCAAAGCAATGTCAGCTACTACGAAGAACACACACGCCTTCTACTATTTTCGCACGTGTTTTACTTTTTCCCTTTATTATTTTTTTAGTCTATCAGCGCGTCTTCACGATTCCCTCGATGGTCTTTCTGACGTATCGCCTAAGTAACGAAAAATTTAGTGTTTGTCGTTAAGGGATTTTATTTATGTCGAGAAATACAACCGTGTCATAAAAAAGGCGAATTGTACTTTTTCTCGTTTACTTCTATTTTTTGTTCGATTTCTTCCTTTTCTCACTTACAGTAGCAGAATTTTGTGATACTTTCGGCAGTAAGATATGATTGATCGCAAATCCGCGCTAATAAAAGATGATAATGATTGCACTACAAACAGAACACAATAGAATAGAATACACAAATAGAATGTTTAATCAGGAGGTATATAGTTTGTTTATTATTATACACAATGCATCATAAAGTTGTCATCACCGTATGTCATCTGTGCGAGACTGGAAAAGAATACGAAATAAATTGGCTGGTAAGAAAAGGGAGGCAGCAGAAGTACAGAATTAGTAGGGTGATTAGGCTGAAGCACATCTATTAGCGAAGATTCCTAGCGTAACGATAAACATTTATATAATGGTGAAACGGTTTCTTTTCGATATCGTATGTCATAGATCAGAAAAAGCGAGATATGGTCAAAAAAGAACAATATTTCACCGCGTTAAATTTACTCGTTTTGCTCATTGCACTTAAAATTTTGTTGTTACTGCTTATGAATGTTGACGGTGAAAGGATTTCCATGAAAATCAGGATACCAAAATACATATAATTTCATCTAGCCCTGTCTCCAACAATCGACTTTTCAATGTCAATGCGTTTTACCCCGCGTTAATTGAATCGTAACTAAAATTTGTTCGCGATACATTATGCATATATAATACGTCGATTTGAGACCCTAGTGGAACGTCCTTCACAGTAGATGATGGCCAACCACGCTCCGAAACGGTCAAGTGTTCATTGCCAGTTCATTCCCGCGCATTCCGCTTTTAATTAATGACTACGCCAATGATTGATCGACAGTATCGCTGATTGCTGGTCAAGCGCAGCCGTTAATTTGCGGCTGAATTTATCGCACATTCTGCTACGTTCGACTGACGATACGTTTGCCTGCAGAGAGCAAACTTGCGAGAGCCATTTTTTAAAAGCTTTTCGCGAGTGTCTATATTTACGGTATTTAATGTTCTATGAAATATGATTACATTCGTTTTAGAAAAACAATATTGTAAGATCTCGTATAAGTTGATTGGAAGGTAGTAAAATTTGATCTATTTCACTAACACACACACATCACTAAATTAAATTAAGATTCTTCTGTTAATGTAAAGTAGTGAGACGAAATTTGTTCAAACAATGTGTTTTAAATATTATAACAAAATTCGAACTATAAAACTTTTTAAATAATTGTTTCAAATAATAGAAATAATAACAGATATTTTATTAATAGAAATATAACATATCACCAGAAATTTATTATTTAATAATTTATCGATATAATTCTATATTAATACTCTTTGATTTATAAAAATAAATCATTGAAACATCGGCATAAATATCAATGGCAGTGATATAGGTAATTCCGATACTGCAACAATGGCAGCTTTTCAGGAAATATTTTTAAGATTATATATATATAATTATTATATATTATATATAATTATTCCTTATTAATATACTATTCAAATTTTAAAATTAAAGAAATAAGGAAAACATTATAACAACTTATTTTATTATGTGTAATTCATTTATTAATAATTTTAATTAAAAAATTTAGTCGCTTAAAGTTATTTTGATTATTACTATAAATTTTATTGGAAACATTGTTAGAATATTTGCAAGAGTATTGTTTTAATTATAAAACAAATAATTATTATTTGTGTACGAAATAGATATGATAAAAGTTGGTTGAACTATGCGTTATAGTTAAATACGTAATATTAATATAATTTCATTAATTTCTATTGAAAAATAAATTATTTTTAAATTTATACACAAAAATTATATTTTAGAAGAAATTTTGATATGATACAATATGTATGCATTTTTTTAGAGAGAGAGAAATTCTTTTAATCCTTCATTAATATATATGTACAAACTTTAAATTTTCATGATTTTTTTATTAGACGTTGAAAGCTATTCAAATAACTGAAAAAGAAAACTAATAATCTTTATCTAGCATAATTTCATGGAGTTTTTACTCTTATTGATTTCCAATAAACACGCAATATTCACGTAGGTTAACCTTTGACTTCTGAAATAAAATCTCAGAATTAAATATTTTGCTTATATCTTTCTCTCTTCCTATCTAATAAACATTCTTTTTAATTGAAATAGTTATTGTGAAATTGAAATTGTTTTCTCTTTAATTCGCCTTAGGAAAAACAGACCAGGTAGTAGCATAATTTCATTTACAAAACTTAAGCTTGTATTATATCTTATCAATATAATAACAAAGCTTTTATCTTTTAGGTAATTCAAAATTTTCTTTTGTAGAAGATTTTTTTTCATTAATAATTATATATAACATGAATTTTAAAAGTTTTATATTTATACAATAATTATTATTTAATACTTTATAATGTATAAGAGGTTGTTGTCCTAGCTTAAACTGTTGGTGTGAGTCGTGAAGAAAATTGAAATATTCATGAAATAAAATAATACCAGTTTTTATATTAATGCTTATTATTATTCAATTATTATTTTTCAATATAGCGTGTTTTTTGTTTGACTATATATTTATCACTTATTACTCATGTAACATATATGTACATGAAAAATATATGTTGACAAATGCTAAATTTATGCATGGTAAAGAGGCTGGTTTTTATGCACTTAATTATTGTTATATAATTACTAGATTTATATTATTATGGTCTAAAGCTGGTAGAATTACGATAAAATTGATCATTATGCTAAACTTAACTTCTTTGACACACTTTTGATAAAATATCTGTTGATGGCCTAATATTAATACAGCAGCAGTACAGCGTTATTTAGTTTGTCGCAAATAACGTGTTTAATAATTTTTAAAAAGTTTTCCAATGATACCAAACTTCCCACAATACCTTCAATTCTGAAATTCAATTCAATTCAAATTTGAAACTCCATATCTTATTTCAAATTAAGTTTTTCTACTAAAATAATTACAAACTTTGTCAAAAATGAATTTATCAACTTCACAAAAAAGTTAACAAATTTAAATGATGGCAATGATTCACATGCATAAGCGACGTTAATCGTTTAATCGTAAATCTGTGTTTTGATAACTCAATTTCTCACTCTTTCTCTTTCTCTCATATCAATCTCTATAATTTTATAAACTGAAATTTCATACATCTAAATTCAAAGCAATCGACCATAAGATATTCTAAACTTTCGGTTTAGATTGCAATACAGGTATGACTTTGAACTGTGTTGGCATACTGAAACGTTATGCATATTTTGGATTAGAGTGCGACTAATTTACATGGTGAATAGCAATGATGCGAGTAGTTTCTAAGACACAGGAATCATAGGTAAATGTAATGTAAATATTACCTGTGGGAACCGACAACAAAACCTTTAAGTGCAATTATGAAAAGAACAATATGTACACTGAGAAGAAAAACAAGTACAAATTAATAACTTCATTTTTTAATAGCACTGATATACTTTTTAAAACTAAAACTAAACTTTTTCTTATTTATATAATAAATAAGTTTTACCTTTTGATTAACTATAATTATAAATCTGTTATCAGTTTTTATAAGTAAAAACAGTATTTTATGATTGTAAAAACTTAGTAATCTTGACTTATTTTTATATGTGCATATTTTGTCGTCGTTAGTTTAATATTTAGAATTTTATTTAAATACTTCTTACGTATAATTGTAGTATAATTATATAATAATTTAGAGTAACTATTAAAAAAATTAAAATTACCCATGACATTTCTGTTGGCAAATAGTATAAATTGACCATAGGTAATAGCAAATAAGAAAGTTGAATAATTTTAAAATTTATCTGTTTCAAGAATACCATATGCAAACGAAACATATACGCATATCGATCGCCACTATAATATTTACTACGTTTTGTATGAAAAGATGAGAAGTTCAAAACGACGATAATTTTTTAATGGTAAACTTTATAAATTGTAGTTATTTTGCAAGACTTGTGAATATAAATTCCTGATATTGTTTGGTAAACTTTGAATTGTCCAATGCAAAATAAATACATTTTGATATTATTGCAATTCAATCAGTGAAACAATTACGAAAATGATTAAGTTTGGCAATAAATGATGAACGAATGGTTATGAATTTTCAGTTTAATGAAATTAAAAACAAAACCGATTGGATTAAAATAATACCGATATTCATATGAAAGATATGTATGTATATTATCAGAATTTCATTTATGTGTATAAATTTTATGCGATGTTTGCTAATCAAACTTGGTACATAGTATGTGATTGTACTAGTTTTCATATACTATATCAAATTAATTAATAAATTGCTTTTACTTGTAATTAATTCATTTATAAGTATTTTAATAAATATAATTGTTATAGAAATATGTAGAACAGATAAATGTAATTTTAGGAATAAAAAGAGTCAAGTTTTTATATAGTTTGTCATAAAAATTAAATATTTTAAAATAAGCATTTTTCAATGTTCCATGCATTTTTTGATTCATTTTACTTAATAAGAATAACGTAGCTTTGTTTAAAAACGAGTATGGAAAAATAAACAATGCTCTCGAAGATGATAATCTGAAAATTATACACACTCGTTTGTTGTGCAATCTGAAATATATACCAGAACGTGTATAAGCTCTTTTGAATCTTTTTGATAATAAGACAATACAAGTTTTTTTCTAAAATTGTTGTCATGTGCTATAGATTTAATATATGCATATGGAGTTAAATCCAATATTGTGTTATTGAAACTATGAAAAAAACAATTCTTTTTATTTGAATTTGAAATTACTAGCGCGGGATCCAAAAAATCCATGTCGTCGTAAAATACTTTTTATTGTATATAATATTGTATATATTGAATTCACTGCATAAATCTTTTTATTTTTTTATTACATATTATGATTTTTTATTAATTTATTTTTAAATTGTATATATGCACATTCAAGGTAAAAAATATTTATTTGCAGAACGATGATTTAATGTGCAACAATAATTTTTATCATCAAGGAATTTTTATTATCGAGTATTTAACGATTCGAAAAAATGTCATTTGTAAATAAAAGATATTGTATCATATTTAATAGGACAGGCATTTTTGGAACGTCGTCTTCTAAAAAATTAAAATTTTTTTGCAGCACGTAAAGCAATGATTGTGTAAAGCATACGTTGATGTGCATAAAAAGAGTGTAAGCTAGACTCAAATGTATCATCACCACAATTTTGTAATTGTGTAGCTGAGGGTAGCGTTGGTAGTGCGTTCCGCGGTATTTCGACTTTACGATAGTCATTTCTTGAAAGTATGCTATGCTATACTCAAACTTTACTGAAATCGTAAAGGTGCTCATGAAATAAATGTACCATTCTACTTGTGGTCAAAATTGCGATCTTTGTTCAAACTAATTTTCATGTTTTATTTACTATAAGTGCTTCAAGTTTATTTTACATTTAATCAAATGCTTATAATAATAAGTGTTTAAATTACTATTCGGAAAATTACAAAATTCTTCGCAACGATGAATGTACCAAAACTTATTTTTATGTTAGTTATAAAAAATGAACTGAATTAAAATAAAGAATAATAAATTTTTCCATGGCAATACATGAACATTTGTATATTCTATTTATATAAAAAAGTAAATTATGTCATACTGAATATTGTGGTACAATTATACATAATTATATAATACTTAATAACATAAATAATATTATAAAACCAATATTGTAATTTATGTAATATATATTATATAAAGTACGTATTAGCCTTTGGTGAAACTTCAATGAAGAAACATTGTCTCGAAAATGTCATCGATTTAAATTTATGATTATATGTGTATGCGTGCAACATTTTCATTATAAAGAATCAAAAAAGTTTAAAGAATTTTGCGTTTGTAAGCATATATTGTTTATCATTCTAGAAATGTTATGATTCTTGAAGGTTAACAATACGAAACCAAAATAAATATTACGTAGTCTGCATTTACATTTGCAGTTGCATTTCACTCTTATTACGTTTCATTTTTAATACGGTTAGAATAACAATTTTATTTTTCATATTTATATTTTAAACCGGCATAAACTATAGCAAGATAATATTATTGTATATATGGCTGTTTTTATTCGTACACAAAACATAGCAAAGTTGTAAGAAAGTTTATGTCCGATTATGACTTTATCATTAATTTATGACAGATAAATATTTAGTAAATAATTAAGTTATATAACTTTTGTGAGAGTTTTCAAGCGAAAAAAATTATTTGAAAATGGGTAATAAAGAAGTAGTTACTTAAGCAGAAAATTTATAAAATATGTATATACACAGTCTCATCTGCACATTATATAAAAAAGTTGAGGAGGAATTTATGATGTAAAAAAAATGAAAGTAATTAGTTCACGTTATACGTTAATTAATTGATTACGAATAGCTTTTATAAATGAAAATACTTTTAAACTTGAATCCTATTCAAAATGTAAATTGTCTCGTGTATTTTAATAAAAAAATACAATTTAAAAATAGTTTTTATATTTATGCATAATATTAATGAAAAGACGAATGAAGAAGAAAGAAAGAAAAGTCATAGCGAAATAGGTAAAAATGTGTGTTGAAGCAAAATTTTTCAATTTATATATAAATTATATGATATAATTAAGAATTGAACTATATTACATTATCTTATATAAATAATACTTTAATATTATATAAAGTTTAAATAAATGATTTATATATCAAAATGAATAAAATTGCTTTAACGTAGAGTTTATTATCTATAAATAAAGAAACATATAGTAGATAATATATATATAATAAATATATATATAATATATATAATAAAATAATATATATGTTTTAATTAAAAACAAAAATATATTTTATAGACCGAGAAATAATAAAAGATTCAATTTCCTCTACTATACAATAATATTTTATGACGTGATATTCCTATTAATATGCAACAAGTGTCCATATTTATTTTAGAATGAAAGACCACGCACTAAGCAATACTTGATTTAAGCGATTGAAAACTCCCCGATACTCTATTAGAATTTTATTTCCTTTTGCAATAAGTATCGATAACATTATTTAACGTGAATTGTAATTAATTCCATTCGAATGTAATTCAATTAACTTGATTTTTATGCAGCAGTAAAAGCACGCACATCACGTATCAAATCTTTTGTCTGCAAACTTCATTCAAACTAATAAATTTATTATCTTTTGTTACTCGCAGCAAGTGCGCTTCCTTCAATCAAACAATAACTCATTTTTAATTCCTGTCAGGATGTGATACTTTTTCCGTTTTCTCGGAACGTTGTTTTAATATCAAAGTGGCAGCATGATAATTAACTCTCAAAAAACGTAGATGATTCATCGGTTGCTAGCAATCGGTGAAGAAGAGGTGCAGTGGACGATTTTCTTCGAGTCCATCTACCATTTGATTATTATTATACCGCTATTACTGTCGTTTCGAACGTGTCTCCACTGTTTACAGCAGCCTCCAAGTCAGGTCACGAACGTGACGTACTTACAACTCACGCCAGTTTCTCATCGACGCTTGGTACGCAGCGTAGGATATACCGACTACTTGCAGAGGTACGAGACAAAAACTTCGTTTATTTAATAAAACTTTGCTGTTTACCTGTTGTTTACAAAGTTACTTCAGTGAGAATTTAGAACAACATTCATTTATATCGAATCGTGGCAATTTTTTTAATTACAAGATTGACTGCACCGAAACTATAAAACTATTTCGCAAGTGTGAAAAGTGACAGTAATACAGTTGAGTAAGCTGAATAAATAAGGAGTGAAAATTAGTACATTCATGTTCTTCAGGTAAAATGCAAGTTTTATGTAATATTACTGTTATAAATAATATTATTAACATAATATATAACTGGTTACACTTGAGTATAGAACAGATTATTCAATTTGTCATTTTTATATATATTTTCTAATAATAAAAGAAATGCATTTCTATACTTTAATATGTGTAATTGCTTGAAATTCGCAAATAAATAACTCTTGACGTGATTAAACAATGTTTAGCATTTGATTGCTTGAATTTGTATTTTATATCTGTCTCTTTTTGTACAATTTACCATAACGTTGCAGATATGGAAAATTCAAGAATATTGAATACGGAGTCAAATTCGAAGTTGCAGAGTAATTGGGATGAAGATCCAAGCAATATAAGTTATGAATACGCGAATTCCCAGGACCCGTGTCCCGAAACAGTGCTCTTCGTAACAGACAACGACGATCCTCCTCCATACGATTCGGTAGTGTCAACCGGTTCAACTCGTTCTCATGTACTTTCGTCGAACGTGCAGTGTTGTGGTAGTATAACCCATTTCGAACCTCTGTCTCTGTACACAATATTAAAATTGAACACATCTCGATTCATAAGATCGTCGTCATCGTCGGTGTATTCGGAGGAAAGTATCAAGGTCAATGCCGTGACTGCGAAGAGTAAGTAAAAGTTTGCTCGCTCCATCACTTGCGATTATGTAAAATTAAATACGGTCATTTGGAATTATTACGAAATCGCTTATTTTGCGGTCACTAACGTGTGTCAATTTATTTCAGTAGTTAAAGATATAATTCTGCAGATCTGAGAAACAATAATTATATAGTTTTAATTTTATTACTTTCTTGATATGCGATTTTTAATATTAAAAAACTTAATTTTACTCTTTTAATGATCAATATTATCCTCCAAATTGTAGGAATATGGTTTCTAGTTATGGTTATTAGTTCATTTTAATCATTTAATATTGGAATTCAAAGTCATAATTCTAGTAAAACCTTTGAATTATTATACAATTTTAAAAGGGGGGGGGGGATCGATTACGAGTTCAATTTTTATTTAAAAAAAATCAGATGTTTGATTTTACGAATAAAATATAAAAATGAAAAAATTATATTTCGCCTTGTAAATCTTAGTTAAAAAGCAAATTACTGTTAGCAATTTTAGATTTATTGAGTAGAAATATATCTCTATACAAAAGGAATACATTACTATTATTATTATTTAAATACATTTTATGAAATAATTTAATAAGTATTTAGCTCATAAATTTTACAATCGGAGAAAAATTTTTATGATTAGCGTAAATAATATTTATAATCAATTATTTTTGAATAATTACTGTATAAATACAATTAATATAAATAGTAAAGTATTTTCTTATATATTAAATTCATACTGCTTCACTTTTTATCGAACTTTTTTATTTTAGTATAAATATAGATTTTTTGTTTTTCACTGCGGTTTTTGTAAGTAATAT
>JABFPK010001040.1:0-12787 GCA_022817445.1 Habroteleia sp. ZL-2020
AGTATAGCATCACGTTGTAGTACTTAAATTGTACACATTTTGAAAGCAATTCCATTAAAATTTGCATCTAATTTCCTAGAGAATTATTACATTCTAAAATTGTAGTAAGCTCTTTCTATACTAAATTTCTAACATTTTTCTTCCCCAGTTAAAACTAACCTAGTTAATTCTTTGATTCGTCAAACTTGTCTTTAATTATTTTTTCTTGATTGTGGGATTATGGGAAATCCCGCTCTGAGCAAACCGTTTGAATTTAATTCTTACTTACGGTGACATTTGTATTGCACGGAGATTTTTATTCGGGGTCGACTTAGAGATATCTGCGACCTCGTCACGGAATCGACGAGAAAAAAACGCATTTCTCTAATTTGGTGTTTGTTGGGGAAGTACACCGGCCTTGTAGTGACTCGCCGATTATTAGCATGATTTTAGAACGACTTTAAGCAATCTTTTCATTGTGATCACTGCAGATTGCATCAACGGTTTGTACGATGCGAGGCCAGGCGTGACGTTGAAGATGGCGTCGAACAATGACCGAGCTCGCACTTAAGCACAAGTTCAATTTCAAGAAGTCACAGACAAATCGTTTTCATTACTATAATTTCTTTAATCGCACATGCTAACTGCAAAACCTGTCTTAAGCTTGCGAATAATATGCAGCGATCGTATATTTTACGACGTAATCATCACACAAACAATGTGTTAATTTCTATTTTTTTGAATTTCGTTATTGCGGTATCACGTTTTAGCAATAGTTTTCTATGAAAATGATTAAGGCGATATGTCACTCCTTGTGAATGTTTGAATTGCCAGATTGCCGCCAAAAGTATATATTTTCGCGAATATTAAAACGAATAATTTAAATTTTTGAAAAAACGTTTGGCCAATCCCTAGATAATTAAATTTGGAATATTTTACAAGTTTTTATCTATTGCGACATTCGTTATAAACCTAACTATTGGAATGAAAAAGTATGTAAAGTATTCTAACCTATAAACAGAAGATACATTTTAAAATGTAGATTTTTTCATTTTAAAATGTACATTTTATCTTCTATTTAAATGTATCTTCTATTTATAGGTTAGGACAGTTTATATACTTTTTCATTCCAATAGTTAGCTTTATGACGAATGTTGCAATAGGTAAAAACTGTTGTAAAATATTCCAAATTTAAATTATTCGTTGTAATATTTGCGAAAACATACTTTTGGCGGCAATCAGACAATTCAAAGATTCACAACGAGTGATATATCGCCTTAATAAGTAATGAAGAATGAAGTAAAAGGACATTTCTTTGTTGATTTTCAAAATGGACTCGATTTGGTTGAAATTGCAAATGAACGTGACAAGAATTATATGCAAATTTAAAAAAAAATGTTAAACGATAAAAATGAAGGCAGAAGATAAAAAAAACACGTGAAATATTGATTTTGAACATTGTAAGAGTCAATTACTCAATAGATTATCACTCGCGTATCTCTTAACACCAATTACACGTACTTAACCTTTCAAAATTTATTTTCAAGTTTTTTTCATTAATTCGTTGTACTGATAATAATATTCCATTGGACAAAAGTAATATAATTAAAAAACATGAAATCCAAGACATCCAAGTAAAGAATTAAATGTCATATGAATTTTAGATTTTAGCATATAACTTTGAAATTATTTTTAATTTACAACTGATGATACAGACTGAAGTCCACGCGACCTTTCTTCCTACAGCAAAAATAAATAATTGAATTTCACGAATATTATGCTGCGAAGCATTTGTAGAACAAGTTTTTTCTTCGATTTTTTGTATAAATTATATAATTAAAACAATTTTAATCGTACAGTAATGCTACAACACACTTCGATATTTATTTTATTTACAAACAAAATGAATGAAATAAATTTAAATTTTTTATTCACTATGTTCGTTATGGATTTATTTCGTTATTTTAATTTCATTATTTTGTTATGATACATAACGGAATAACTAAAATCTGCATTTATGTGCATAATTCGCAAAACGTAAAGTAAAAAGAAATAAAGTATTATTTTATTTTAATTTTAATTACTGTATTTCTGTCTCATATTTCTGTGCATATACGTCGGGAATTCAATATCTCATTGCTTTAAACAAATGTATGAGTATTTTAATTTCAATTCTCAAATTTCTTTCAAATTTATAATAAAATATTGTTTATGGTGAAAAAGCATTCTAAGAACGTTTAATAGCATTAATTAACTTGTTAAAAAATTAATGCTTTTCTCGACGTCTTGGCTGAAAATAAAGTACGAACCATATAGAGTGTATTACCACATATTAAGTCTCATTGAAACGAAGTAATGAAGTTATTATTACGCGTGTAGAAAATTCCACTTTAACATTCTAAAGATTTTTATTTTTCATTTGATTCTGTTGAGAAATGTTAACAAATTAATTTTTTTCATTTTTATCTCTTAATTTCTTTTATCTTTATTTATTTTAAAAATAGTTATTATTTATTTTTTATACATTTAATTAATTTACATTTATTTAATTATTTTATTGATATTATTTATTCATTATTATTACTTTAAATTTAAAAAATAAGATAATATGTGTCGTGATTCAAACATTTCATTCTAACCAAGTGCTTTTATACACATATTCAAATCATTTTATTTTAATTTCATGTTACTTACGACTATATAAAAGAGAACTTAGAATTCGGTGTTATTAACTAAAGAAGATACCCGAGTTCTTTATAAATAGGATAACTAGTAAAAAAAACTACAATATCCCAAAGAATATACTCGTCAAAGAGCTCAAAATAGAGCTCTTTAATATATGCACATATAAAAGAAAGGAAATCTGTATTATCTACAACGAATATTACTTTATGAATAAACAAAGAGAGAGAAGAGAATTTGCAATAAGTCGTGAAGAACGAGTGTTCTTGCGATAAATTATATTCTTTGAATATAAATTAATTAATTCTCAAAATGGGCTAAGTGTTAAAATTCCCACAACTAATTGCATTTCCTATCTTGTCTTAAAAATTGAAAAAAAAATATTCCATAAGTTGTCATTCATGAAGCGAGTCATCAGAAAAAATTGTCTTAAGACTTGTCTGGAGACTTGAAAGTTTAAAACGACCTTTCAAATGTTTTTTTATTTTACTAGCAAAAATAGCACAAAATTGTATACAACTAATTTATTAATAATTTTTCAGGTAAAAGGTGTATTACTTATAAATTTCAAAAGTATATAAATTAGTTAAACTCGTTAATTAATGTTTTATAATAATAATCATAATCTATATTCGATTTTAAATTTGAATTACATGAGTTACTTCTATAATCACGAAGGCAATATTAATTTATTCCCAATACATTCATTTACACTCAATTCAGTATTCTTAATTTATGTAAATGACCAATGGTACTATTTATTGTATATTTATACAAACACTTCAAATTATTTATATTTTGTATAAATTTAAACATGATTATGTTACATACAAAATCAATTTCACACATTACTTTTATAGTTATACTTATCACCTTTATACACTATTTATAAATAAATAATGGAATACGTCAGAGATAAGTGTTAAATGAATACAACGAACTCAATCACATTTTGTAAATAAATCGTTTAATAATTCATTGCAGAGTTAGAAAGAAGATTACAAAAAATATGAGGTCTCTAAGGCAAAAATTAACCATTAGTTTGTATTATGTGCAAGCTTTAAAAATTACCGATATTTACATTTCAAATATTACATATATACTACATAACAGCGTTTTAATTATGCACAGGTTCTCTTCCATTGAATAAATAATTTAGTCAAAAGCAGCAAACGAAAAATTATTATATAAATAATAAACAAAACTAGAAACCTGATTTCGATCGCAGCAAATCGAAACGTAAAGAAATTTTACAAACCTTGCGCAAATCGACTTGGTTATTAAAAAATAGTGTTATGGGTATTCAAATTGCTTGCAAACTTGTCAATAAACTCTGGTCTACAAATTAAAGTAACGGCAATTGTTCCGCGCATAACAGTTCCGAGGCCGCGGGCGAATTTTTGGGCATCACGAGGGTCACTCCAGCTGTGTATGACGCAGGGATGCGTATGTGTGAGGCACCGGGTGTTTTGGCACCGTGCATAAATTCACGAATGATATTTACAATTTGTCCTGTGGGATGAATAATATATTAATTAATTTTAACGTCCGTATTATATCTAAATATTTGAATAAATAACGACCATTAACCAGACAAAATTATTTTTAATAAAACTTTTATTTATAGTAAATTTGATGTTTCGACCATAACTCAGGCCATCTTCAAAACAACAATGTTCTGTCAAATTTTGTAAACTAATAAGTCATCAATTATAATGACTGTGTTTAAAATTGAAATTTTAATTTTATTTTTTTTTATTTTTAGTCTTAGAATTAAAATTTTAATTTTACATTTTAACACAGTCATTAGAATTGATCACTTATATTAGTTTACAAAATTTGACAGAACATTGTTATTCTGAAGATGGCCTGAGTTAAGGTCGAAACGTCAAATTTATTATGAATTATTTGTATTTTATTAAATTATTTGTATATCATTGTAAATAACGTAAATCAGATTGATTCAAGTTTGGTAAGAATTTAATTTTCTTACCAAGAACGTTCATTTTGCGCCACCTATAATCCATAGACATAAGTGGTGTTAAATCCGTGGTAGCGTTCCAGTGAGCTAAAACATCTGCTCGTCGTATCAGAAGTACACTCGGACTTACAAGTTGATGCCTCAATATCTAATGAAAATGTTGTTGAATGTTTTTTATTGTTGTTGTTGTTGTTATACATACATTCGGGGAAAAAACGCACCACACACGCTTAGAAATGTACCGAAAATGGCGAGTTTTAATACTTTATATCTCGGTCGAATATGATCCGAATTTAATTGACGAATTTTGATTTCTGAATAGTTTGAACCTTTTTTAAATGGATTAGTCATCATATTTACTTATGTGTTCAGAAAGAGGAAACTTTATGGTTGTCGAAACCTAAATTTTTATCTCTTTTTGAGCAAAATCAGACGAGTTATGGCCATAAACGTAAAAGAGGTAATAAATTTCAAAAATGCATAACTTCGCGCCAAAAAATCCTAGGAACCCAAATTTTTTGTGATTTGAAGGATAATCAATTAACTTTATCTTTTCGTTAGCCAATCCAGGTTAAACAATTATTTTACTGCGGTAAAAGTTCGCAAATTTGGTCTTTTTTTTTACACTTTTTTGAATTCTCTTCTTCGGGTTGGCAGGGGGTGGAAGAGGTTTTCCACCGCACTAACTAGCATGACCGTAAAGAAAAAACTTCAAACTATTCAGAACTCAAAAAATCTTCTAATTCGGATCATATTCGACCGAGATATAAAGTTTTAAAAATCGCTATTTTTTCGGTGCATTTTTAACTGGTGCGTTTTTCAAAAGAAAAGATTAAAATAATGAAAAATAGTAAGCCTTGAAAGAAAATATTTAAATTCACAAACCTGTTCCGGAACACATTGCAAAGGATTTGTTAAATAAATGCCAGTCTGACTGACTCCAAAGATCATTTGATGATGCCACGCGTCCGGAATATCGTGTCCTTCGCCACAATGTTGCAGATTAAGCGTGGCTATTGGTGCAGCACCTAAAATAAAATAATATTTGATAAAAATAATCATAAATGTACATAAATAAATACATGTGTGCATAATATAATTATAAAAATGGTTTAATACCTCTTGAAATCCAGTAGTGCAACCAATGAGTCAGGGAAACTTTCCGCTCTGGATAAAATGAAAAGAATTTAGTGATAGCTGCATCGTTTGTGGCGAACGATATGCCACGAGCTATGTCTCGATGAGTTGCACCTGCTTGTGATCGACTTACTAAATATCGGGGCAAAGTTGCCCCTGGTTCCCGCATTCTGGTTGCTACTGTTTTTATTAGAGTTTCTAACACGAACGGAATTTCTAAAGCATACTGTAAAAATAATACAATTTATCTAGTTAATACACATGATTATATTCTTCCAATTCATAATGCGCTCATACTTTTTATGTAAAAGTGAATTTATAATGATTTATATAAATTTGGTGAAAATTATTTGGCAAAGTTCTTGACTGGAGTAAAAGAACTTATTTTTAATTGAACGTAATTACGATTATTTTATAAAAATATATATCAAAGTGATAACGTACGAGTGCATTAATAGCAGCAGTTGTTCCACATGCAGATGTTCCAATCTGAGTAACTTGTTTAGAAATCGCTTCTTGTTCTGACCATAACATCACTTTTTCTATCGACAAAAGACCATCCAATCTATCGCTGCATATTTCACTTTCCTTGTGGAGAACATAACAATTATTAATTTATTTTATTATCAAAAAAAAAAAGGATTGAGCGAAAATGAGTATAACAAATACCAAATTGGAATCTCTGCTCTGATTAAATGCTGCTGGTTTATCGAGCATGAGCTTTTTCGCCATCATGCGATGATATAAGTTCGAGCTAAGGTTAATTTTGCATGAATTTAAATTAGAATTTTCTGGAACCGACGAAGACGAATTGTCGGTCCAAAGTTCCGACTCAGTATCTCTGTTATCGCCAGGAGAAATTAGATCGCCGCTGGTACTGTGGTATCCGAAAGATTGTCTCAGAGGACACGCTGCGGTGTGTCGATGCATGCTAGAAGCTTTCCAAGATTCTAAAATACATTTTAGAAATATAAATAAATATTGTATTATTTTCAATCGATCTTTGTTAGAAATGTTTCTTATTAAATAAACATTTCTAAATGACATGCAATTATTATTTATGTAACAAAAACAAATGTATTCAATTACGAAGAATTTAATGTTAAATTGATAAACAAAAAGGATTTTGGATGAAGTAAAAGGTATAATTTGAAAATATATTTTAATATATCAACGTTTATAAGTAATGGAGAAATAGAAACTTAGATTAATGTTGTTTATGTATAATAAAGATGCCTCTTAAGAATAAAGGGATACTTCAACGAAGTTTACCAATTTCCGATGTCTAGACTTCAAATTTGCTTCCGTAAATTACATTTTACATGCATAATTAAGTTTCTGAGCATCCTGCCGCCGATATAATAGATTTTGTATGCATCTTGACGTCATTTGTCAAAATTTTGCAAATCGCCAAAAAAATGGTATCGAAAAATGAACAATTTTCAAACAGAAAAATAAGGATTATGTTAATACTATTCATCAAATCTTTATCTAATGAAGCGTTTCTTGTAGAGCTTTAAATGCTGCATCAGAATATTAAAGATACTTCTATATTTGGATGTGAGTTTGAAGAGAATTCCATTTATTAATTTTCAAATCTGACCAAAAATCGAAAAATTTTCCAGGGTGGGACCTTCCTAATTTTGAGAGACCAAAAAAATTATTGTTTCAGATCTCACAAAATTCAATGTAAACGACTTCCCTGATGTAAAATAAAGTAGAAAATGGTGTTTAAAATGCAAAATGGAGAAAAAATTTTTTTACTAATTTTGCCTGCTCAGTTTTCAGGTTTTTGAAACACAAAATGAGCATAATGATGAAAAATTTTATTTTTCAATTTACCTTCCTAAATCTTATTATTGGTGCATAAATAAGTTACTAACCATCCTCCCAATTATTTAAGACGTTTCTTTTGCATTTTGATTACATTTGAAAAATTTTTTTCAAATCATCCGAAAAATGCTATCGAAAAATGAGACATTTTAAAATAGAAAAAGTAGGATTGTGCTAATTCTATTCATCTAATATTTATCTAATTAAGTCCATCTTGTAGAGATTTGAATTCTGCATTAGAATAATATAGAAACTTATATGTTTGTGCGAAAGTTGAATGAAAATACAAGTTCTTATTTCTGAAATCCGACTTAAAGTCGAAAAATTTTGTAGGGTGGGGCCTTCTTAATTTTGGGGGACCAAAAAAATGAAAGTCTCAGATCTCGCTTAATTCAATATAAATGACACCCCTGATATAAAGTAAAGTAGAAAATGGCGTTTAAAGTGCAATATGGAAAAAAAATTTTTTCACCAATTTCAGGTGCCCAGATTTCAGGTTTTTGAAATACAAACTGAGCATAAGGACGACAAATTTTTTTTTTCAAATTACTTCCGCAAATCATATTTCGTGTGCATAAATAAGTTTCTGACCATCTCTTCATTTATTTAAGACGTTTCTTTCGCATTTTGACTAAATTTGAAAAAAAATTTCAAATCATCCGAACAATGCTATCGAAAAATGAGACATTTTAAAATAGAAAAAGTAGGATTGCGCTGATACTATAAGTGGAATCTAAATCGAATTAAGTCCATCTTGTAGAGATTTGAATTCTCCATCAGAATAATATAGATACTTGTATGTTTAGTTCAGAGTTTGAAAGAAATTCAAGTTTTTATTTCTGCAATCCGACCTAAAATCGAAAATTTTTCCAAGGTGGGACCTTCTTAATTTTGGTGAGCCAAAAAAATAATTGTTTCAGATCTTATAAAATTCAATGTAAACGACTTCCCTGATGTAAAAGAAAGTAGAAAATGAAGTTTAAAGTGCAAAATGGAGAAAAAATGTTTTCACCAATTTCAGGTGCCCAGATTTCACGATTTTGAAACCCAAACTGAGCATAATGATGAAATTCTTTTTTTCCAATTTACTTCCGCAAATCATATTATCAATTCATAAATAAGTTTCTAATTAACTTCATTCATAAACATTTTTAAATTTACTTGTACCATTTCATATTTCACAAAGACAATGACATATCCCTTTTACAACTATATTTTGATATATCTCTTTCTATAACCATTTTCTCGGGTATCCTTTATCAAAACCAAGTTTTAATAAGGATATCCCTTTATTCGTAGGAGGCATCAATATTTCCTATTCTCTTACAAGTACAAATATTTATTCCAAATTTCCTAAGCAACTTGAACTATCCCTTCATTATTCAAATCAAAGAAACCAAAAAACTAAAAAGTTCCTATCGTTTTAATTAATTAAACTACTTTACTAATTCAATTTCATTCTTTATCATATTAATGTATAAAAATGACATACTTAAAGCACTAGTGGAGCTTAACTGCCAGCATGTGGAAGGATAAACTTTCTTTGGAACTGGATTTGCTAAATAGCTTGATTTCTCATTTTGATCTTGAGTGTTGATTTGATGACTAATGACATTTCTGTCGCTATCCGGCGTGTTTTGAGACAATAAGCAATCTGCTTGTCGCGACACGACTTTTCCACCACTTAAGTCATTTAATAAGACTTGTTCTGATTCGGCATTGTCCATCGCAATGTTTTGAATGTCTTCGTTGATCGATGCCAGATCACTGTCACCGGTGTCCTTTTTGAAAAGTTTTTGACACAAATTAAGCGACGAACCAATTAAATAATTATTTTTGCAGATGAAAAATATTTACCTGTTCACACGACGGCCCTGGGTCGAAATCCATTTCCAAAAAATCCATTTCTGGGCTTGATCTACCACTCTGGTGTTCCTCAACTTCGCCATTTTCCATCACTTGAACTTGGTTGACTCGTGCCATCATCGATTCATCGTTACCTTTATACGTATAAATACAATAATCTTCGCTATCTGATATATCTCCTTCATTTTCCGAACTCGAATCTCGGCGCTCATGATTTCTCTGCAATGAATTATTTTGTATTCGGCGTTATTAATTTTGTATTTCATTAGTTTGCAACGGCTCTTTTATTTCAAATATGTATTAAACTAGAATCCAAAGAAATTGTCTGGTTACGTATGCAAATTGTTGGTGAAAATCGTGGCACTTTAATTTTTGTTAAATTATTTTTCATATAAAATTTGAAATGCCACGTTTTTCACCAACAATTTGAGATGCCATGATATTCATCGAAAGGGTTAATGTATAAACTTCGAAATCTAATAGTATTAAAAACTTTTAATAATGAAACTCTTGAACAAATTCTATTTTCAATACTAATTAATTAAAAAGAAATTAAATGCAGCTCAGCTATTTTTAAACAATTAAAAATAGGTATAAAAATGAAATGTTAGAATGTATATACAAAATTACATTGTCTTTTAATGTGAAATATCAAACGACTTCAACTAGAATTAGTGTTATTTTAAATAATATTTAAATGAAAATGCGTAAGAGGACGAACAACGTCTATTGGCACGGCGTTAGCGTCTTTTTGATTTGTGAAAAAATAAATTATATTATGTCTTTGCATCATTAACAATGGCAGAGTAGCGTGAACTTTAAAATATTAATATTATTTCTATTTATTAATATTTATTTGTTAATTAATTTAACAAGTCGTTCACCATTATTTTATAAATAATATTAATACTTTAAAATTCACAATACTCGCACATCTCATTAAATCACATAATATAATTTATTTTTTAATCTTGAAATCCAGTTTTAAGAACTGACATTTCACCTTAAGGCGATATGTCACTCGTTGTGAATGTTTGAATTGTCAGATTGCCGCCAAAAGTATTTTCGTAAATATTAAGACGAATAATTTAAATTTTTGAAAAAGCGTTTGACCAATCCCTAGATAATTAAATTTGGAATATTTTACAACAGTTTTTACCTATTGCGACATTCGTCATAAAGCTAACTATTGCAATGAAAAATTATGTAAAGTGTCCTAACCTATAAACAGAAAATACATTTTAAATATGTAAACTATTGGAATGAAGAAATATATAAAGTGTCCTAACCTATAAACAGAAGATACATTTTAAAATGTACTTTTTAAAATGTATCTTTTGTTTATAGGTTAGGTAGATAGAAGAAGATACATTTTAAAATGTACTTTTTAAAATGTATCTTTTGTTTATAGGTTAGGTAGATAGAAGAAGATACATTTTAAAATGTACTTTTTAAAATGTATTTTTTGTTTATAGGTTAGGTAGATAGAAGAAGATAGATTTTAAAATGTACTTTTTAAAATGTATCTTTTGTTTATAGGTTAGGTAGATAGAAGAAGATACATTTTAAAATGTACTTTTTAAAATGTATCTTTTGTTTATAGGTTAGGACACTTTATATATTTCTTCATTCCAATAATTAGCTTTATGACAAATGTCGCAATAGGTAAAAACTTGTGTAAAATATTCCAAATTTAATTATATAGATATTGATCAAACTTTTTTTCAAAATTATATTAAATTAAAAATTTAAATTATTCGTCTAAAATACTTTTGGCGGCAATCTGACAATTCAAACATTCACGAGTGACATATCGCCTTAAGGTACGACCAAACTTTTAAACTTTGGATTTGAACTGAAAATGGAATAACCCGGCTCGTTTAATTTTCTAAACCAACAAGTAATATGCAGTTATACCCTAGATAATCCACTTGGACCGGCACCAAAATCTCTACTACTATTATTATTAATATTAGGTCTCAATATACAGCAAGTCCCGTGACTGGTCGAGCCAATATTACTACCAATATCGTTTAAAATACAAGACGGCGGATATGAAGTTAAGGAACTCGCTCTGTCTGCATCTGGACTGGAGTCGGAACTGCACGACACTTTCGAAGGACACTTTTCTATTCTCGTGACGTAATCGACGTTGTTTCTTAAATCCGTGTCCTCGACCGGTATCGAGATCTGTGACGAACAGCCAGGCAATGGATCCGATAAAGTAGGCACGCTTGTACAAGTCAGATTGCCTGACATAGAGTTAAGAGGCACTGAATGACACATGTAATTGGATGCTGCCTCAGCGTCCGCGGAACATGCGTTTGCATTTTTGCTTAAATTCGTGTGCGAGGTAAATTTGTATTTTGATTGATCCAAATTGTAACTTTTGGAACTGTTCACTTGCAATGACCGCAGGCCATTGGAGAGCGTGTTCGACCGGTCAACCGTGATAGGACGTCTGATACCAGTGTCGTCTATGTTATTGTTAATATTCAAATCCTTGTTTTGAGCGTCGTTCTGTATTTTCACGTTCTTGCAAAGCTTAGCACCTTGGTCCTTTGACTCTTGATTATCTTGGGACTTTCTTTGATCTCTCTTGGAGCTCATTATGCTGCAGGTAGAAACTGAAACAAAGGAAAATTAATTAAGGCGATGCCGAAAGCGAAATTATTGAGGTTACGGATTTTCTAAATTGCGACGAAGCCAAGAAAGTGATTCTTTGAGGAAGCGTTGAAAAACGGGCACAGTTTTTCAACACTTTTACGTGGTTTGAAGTACGGATATTGTCGTTTTGATAGGAAATAAAGTTTGCGAGGGGAGAAAAAAAGAAAATGCATTTCTGTCATTCGATTGTGAAAAGAATAACTTTTGATAGACGAATAATTTGCCGTGCTCACGGAATGACGGTTCGCATATAAAGAAATATTTAAGAATATTGTTTTTATTTCGAAAGATATTAATTGTGTGAATATAGAACTCTGACGTCACCTCAAGGTGAAGGTTCAGGCGTTTATTACTAGATTAAGGTTGTTTGAAAGAGATTTCTTTTAGAAAAGTATAAAATTAGAAACTTTTTTGCGGTTGCGTCATTCTGGAACAATGATATGTTTCAAGAGGTACATTTTATATTGTATATTGTTAACTTAAGTTTGGAAATTAGTTTATGTAATTTGAACGTTTTGAGGCGATAAAAAAACGAGTTTCAACAATTAAGAAAATTTTCATTATTAAAAGTATTTACTTATTTACTATACTGTTCTCCCATCTGTAAAGGTGATAGTTCAAGCATTAATTACTAGATTGGGG
>JABFPK010001042.1:0-12784 GCA_022817445.1 Habroteleia sp. ZL-2020
ATCTTGGAATACTCAAGGTATGATGAGAAGCAAATTCCACGTGATAAAATAGTGATGGAAAGGGCGTAACTTCTCTGTTGTTCTACTTGCGATTGCAACAGAACCTCCACCTCAGTGGTGGAATCATCAAAAATTTTGAGACGTTTGAATAAATACTTTTTGATAAACACTTATTTCTTATAGGTCGACATTACCTTTTTTAATATTGAATCCACAGACGTTGATATTAATTGCAATCTTGTTAATGTTTATAGATACCTACAATATTTACATAATTGACAAATTGTATGGAATTTTTGTTTTATATTTTAAAACAAAAAAGAACTGTTTTTATAAAATGCTCATGACAATGAAAGATAAACAATGTGACTATAATTTTTATTAGTTTAAATAAACTTGGACTATTTTTATGAAACTGGTACTTAGCTGGTAGACTGAACAAATATTACTGAATAGTAATTGCTATTGTTAATCATTGCGCTTATCTTGAAAAAAGACAAATTTTATGATTTTGGCTCTGAAACTATTTGCGAATTTGTAAACCTTATGTATGTTACATAGAGTTGGTTTTATAATTTTTTCTTGCGAACAAATTTCATTGAAATAATTGCATGTATGGCTGTGCATTATAGAAGTACTTGTATTTCTAACGTATAATATTTATTATCTATCTAAATTATACTTTTTATTGAAGAAAAGAAAAATTTATTTATAAATATTCTTGAATATTAAAACTGATGCGGTAACAAATTTGTATTCTAGCCGAGTGCTCTATGTAATCATGCAATGTGGATCAGATGAATTGATTTTGTTTAGAGTGAAATTAGCTTTAACTTAAACATTTATTACTAAAAAAATAGCTTTTTTTACTGCTAAAAATAGCTACATGATTTAAGAAGTGATTATTGGCTGATATAAATTTTGTTTATAACTATAAGATATGTTTATTTATATATAGTTTGTATGAGTTTGTAAAATTGTACATTTTTGTCAAGAAGTCTAAAAATTACTTTTAACTTTTTTAAAAATTTTAAGCACTTAAACTAATATTGTTATATTTATTTCTAAAATTACAATTTATAAGATATTAGTTATTAGGAATCAATTAATTTAAAAAATAAAATTAATTATATATGAGATATTGTACTTTTATAACTTACATTTGTATACATTAATAATGCGTACATTATCTAAAAATATTTCAAAATTAAATCTTATATTAAGCTTATATGAATGTGAATGAATGAATATTTTGAATTTTTTAACATAATAATAATTAATCAGATTCATCGGTAAATGTGCATCTAATATTCTGTGATTGTTGTGACTTAATTGGTGAATACTAAATTACTAGAGTTAAATTCAACATTTATATATTTTTATCCCTTCAATATCATTTGTTACAGAAATTTCTTCGAAACTGTTTAAAAAATGGTATATAAAATTTGTATACATCTTTTTTATATAATATAATTTTAATTAAATTTAAATATATATTTATTGAAGTGATATAAACGTGATTTTAAAAGATACTTTTTCATATTATTTCGCAATATGAAATTAGTTTTTCATTAAATATTTACTATTATAATTGATATTATATATGTTATCTTTTTTATTTATTTTTATAATTGTATAATTTGTTCAAAATCATTAATTAATCTGTATATATAATAGTGTTTTATATACTTAATGTATTTTATTTAAGGTAAATGTTCCAATTATATATTTGTATAACTGTATAGTTAACACATTGATACAAATAGTCAATCATATTAAAAGTATTTTGGATTCAATTTTTAGAATATATGTTGAATTTATTGGAGATATCGGTTATTATTTAAATATAATAATTTCATGAAATTGTTTATAAATATAACATAATGAAATATTAAAACATTTTCTAAATTCGTATATAATTAAATAATTATTATTATTATTTAATAATCATTTTTGAGAACTTACTTTTATTTCTGGAATAATTACATTAATTTTCTTCGTACTTTATATTACGTCATATTTTTTTAAATTTATTTGTATTAAATTATTTTTAAGTGATGGTATTGAAACCAATTTTTTAAATCATTTCAAATGAAGTTAAGAACAATAATATATTCCGCAGTTTTTATTGAAATGTATAGTCTTCCATTAATATAAACTATTTCGCTTAAATAACAAAGAAAGTTGAAAGTAAAGATTGGACTTTTACTGACTATTTTGAGTAATGTAAGATTTAGTTATGTATGTTTGAAACTTGAATGTTTTGAGTTTGTCAATATCATGGACCTTTGTATGTGCTACGTACCATAGATTGTAAGATATATCGATACATAATGACGATTAAACAGTAACGAGTAGAAGCCATAGTGAGTAAAAAACTCGACATCGGATAAGACACATTTTTTCAGTATGCCGATTACTTGTAACTATATGGACATATAAAACTGTCACTAGATAAAAGTTATAAATTATTAAGTATGATACACATTTTTATACTTACACACACATTCCTTTTGGAAAATGTACACGGTCATTTGTATATACCATTCGCCTGAAAATCTTAATTTAGCATTTTTTCTTTCAGCTTTTGCAAAGAAAATCAACTTTGTCGAGCGAAAAAAAAACACTTACACGTGATATACGAAAATACGACTTACGCGGGCATTGTGATTTTATTTAATAAATAAAAATCCGTCTATACTGAAAAATAAAACAAAGTATAATTTATTACACCTTTTCTTGACTTTTATCCCTGCTTGTATTATCACAAGAATTTCAAACTAAAAAGTTCTTTAAATATTAAACAAATTTACATGTTTTATAAAAATTGAAACAATTTTGATTTGAGAAAGAAAATAATTTTTTCGACTGTTAAGGCAGTAATGATATTTTAAATTATAATATAAACAAAAATAAAAATAAAATTTCAGATAATTTGTTTAATGTTTTATTTTTAGTGTGCTTCGGATATAATTTAATTTTTTTACTGCTCTAATGGTCAAAAAATTCTTTCTTTTATGACATATATATAATTTTCTGACCAGTAATTATAATCTTTTATTTTATTTAGAATTATTGTTTCAAATAATTGTTGAAAAAATTATTTTCTAGTGAATAAAGTTAAATTAACCTATTTATTTAAACAACAATTAACAATTATACAATAAATAAAATTAAGATAATTTATGCTAGTGAATTTTATTAATAAATTATAGATCCTGAAGTAATCTGATCAGTATCAATAATTTACAGGTAATATAAGTTATTATTTATAGTTCTACTATTACAAATTATAATTTTATATCACATTTAATCAAAACAGAATTGATTAAATAAATAACAGAGTAATTTAATTTTCTATAAAGTGGGCCATGGGATCTTCTTCTCGCACACGTTTTATCTGGTATGCTTCCATTTCTTCTTCTGTTGGTTCTCTCACTACGCACATGCTATTATAAGGTCTTTTACGTTCATCTAGTCTTTTTAGTTTATCTATATCTTTAAGATATTCCTCTTCTTTTTCTAATGCTATTTTCAATTTATCTTTATCTTGCTTTGACAACTTCTTTTTTGATTTCTTTTTTTTGTTTGATTTTGAATATTTTTCATTTCCTTCGTCAGAAGATGATGAAGACGACGACGCAGACGACGATGATTTTTCCCTTTTCTTCTTCTTTTTTTTCTCAAAATTTTTTATTTTTTCTTCCATAATTATTTTCTTAGGTTGTTCGCTTAAAGGTATTTTTGTTGCTTCGAGTGCAATTTTACCAGATTCCCCCGTACAGTAAGAATTTTTGATAAAAGAATGGCAACAACTGTATCCCCAATTACCGTTATTCCAATACGATCCCCAAACCGAGTTATGATTATTAGGATAAATATCTTCTTCGTACCGAGACCTTATAATTCTCTTCTCCGGGCATTTTATAATCTAAAATTAAAATATATTATATTTTTTATTATTATACAGTTATATATGCAGTTATATTGATTTATAAATCATAAAGAAGAAATAATTTTACATGTAAAAACTCTTACCGTTCCACTTCTAGAATATTCTATATATTCTTCAGTTTGCGCTAACATTTGTACAGATGCCGGTACTTCTAAATGTTCTTCTCCTCCATATTTACCAATAACATTATCTTTCACTTTATCCTTCAATTCATCTCTATTTTCATCATATGACTTTTTTAGCATTTCTAATTTAGTTGGCTCTGCCAACAAATGTACATCTACTCCCTTTTCATGGGCTTCCCAAGCAAACAGTTCAGCCTTTCGATGGTGTATTGTGTCTCCAGAAAGTCTTACAAAGTTTTCTCCTTTGTAGTCCACTTCTTCATCTTTGGTAGCATAAGGATTATCCCTCATCGATCTTGTTTTTGGATCATAATACGCAGAATTTGGATCTAAATTGCGTAAATACTTTGCAGTATCCTCCCGAATTCTCAAATTTCTGACGGTAATTCTTTGTTTGGAGTCAACTTTTGTACCAGGCATATCAACCTCATCAACGTATTTATCTTCATCTTGATCAGAGTTTTGTTCATCATCCTGCTCCGCTTGCAATTTTTCTGCGCGCATTTGTTTTTTCGCTTCTTCTATCTTTTGAAATTCTTCTACTATTGCACGATGCTCGGAAGCATCATATCCTGCCCAGCGATCTCGTTTACCGTCGTAATCAAGACTTAATTCTGGTTGCAAAAATTCATCTGAAGCTATGTTAGAATTGGTATACTTAGCACCAACTTTTCTGGGACGTTCCATGCAGTCTTTACGTTTGTGTGTTGTAGCTCCACAGTTCTCACATGCTCCTTTATGCCAACATTTACTTGCTGGGATTGTTTGTACACCACGTTTATACCACTCATCAATATCACTAAATGCTTTTTGACGTTCTGGTTGAGGACGTTGGTGTTTTAAGGTTGGACCCTAAAGTTCCAATTATTTTAGTTTATATCACTTGCTAAAGTGATAATGACATTTTTTTGCTGATTAATTCTTTATAATTGTGTTATATTTCCATGGCTTTGAAAAATAATAAGGTAAGTCCATTTTTCAAACAGAAATAAGTTAATATTTTGGCATTTCATTTGAAAAGTTATATATATCTGATTTTTTTCGTTTATATACCATTAGATTAATTTGCACAAAAATAATAATAAATAAATAATAGTTCTAAAAACAGTTTTATTAAAAAATTTAAAAAAGTATTTACTATCAATTTTAATTCAATTTAAAAGAAAATGTTTGTATTAATATTTGTAGAATTAAAATAGGTATAATATTGTGCAAATAACGAAAAACAAATTTCTTGGCAATTCATCTGAAATTATTATTAAAATTTATGTACAGTTGCAAATTGTTACTAATTTTAAAATATACTTTATTTTCAAGTATTTTGTAAATCTATCTTGGTCATTTTGAGCATTTGCAAAATCTTTTTGATAAATATTTCTGCAGGACAATTCAAAATTACCTTTGCTCCAAAATACCATGGTGTAACACTAATATATTGTGGAATGTGAGGATTGATATCTTTTCCTTCCTCATCTACCGCGGCTGGGGCCGTTCCAGCTTTTCTAGCTACCTCTAACTCTTTTGCTTTACGCCAATCTTCTCTACTTTTCTTTTTTGGTTCCTCGTCAAAACTACTACGATTTTTTAATATTTCTGACACGGGAACGTTTGTCAAAGGCTTCTCCATGTTTTCTTCTTATTGCGTTATGCGTAAAAAGAACAAAATAAATATTTAACTTATAAACTGCAATATTTGTTTGCACTTGATTTTACGACAGGACGTTTGATGACAGCAGGAGAAACTAGTGCTATGACCTAAGACGCTAAGCACTGTCAAGGTGTCAATAAATCTAATACACTTGATATAGCTCCCGAAGCTCCCGAATCATAACAAATCTTATCACATATTTATATAGTTTATAAGATTTATACTGTTTAAGTTTTTCTGTTTAGTTAATAGATGGCGTTTATATAGGAAAAATATTGATATTAATGCTTATATTTATATTATACAAATTATTTTAACAATGTTTAAAAAATTAAATTTTAGACATTCTTCATGTTCTTGCAGATCAAAAAATCATTTCAAATCATTCCAACAGCTCAAACTCTTTGATATTAATATTACAGTTCACAATGATACCGACGTAGATTTTAGAACACGAAAGATTCCGGCCATTCCGGCAAGCTAACCTTTAAACACAGATGTTGTTGATGTATTGCTTTTATAGACGTGGCGAGATACACATTGATCAAATAGTTAAGAATTATTCTGCAGTTTATTATTAATATATACTAAAATACTGCATTAAAGACAAATACATTTAATACATATTTAAAGAGAATTTTATAATATAATAAAAAATAACACTTCATTTGCTTAATTAAATAAATAAACTGACATAATGGTAAGTTATCATTATATTGGGTGTTTTAATCATTATTATTATTTAGTCAAGACTAATTTTGTAACCATTTTTAAATAATTTTAATTTATTAAAATTGTCATATTTTTGTTATTAGGGAGTTGAAATTGAATACATGACAAGATATGTGTCACCAGTAAATCCTGCAGTATTTCCTATTTTAGCACTAGTGTTATTAGGAATTGGAATATTTTTTACAGCATGGTTTTTTGTATATGAAGTGACAAGCACCAAGTTTACAAGAGATATCTTCAAAGAATTATTAGTATCTTTAGTGGCAGCGATATTTTCAGGATTTGGAGTATTGTTTCTTTTACTTTGTGTTGGCATATATGTATAGGTAATTGAATTTATATTTTTATATATAATAATGGCAATATTTCAGAGAATATTAAAAAGAAAAAAGAAAATGTTTTTTTAGGTTATTCAATTTAGAATCTGATTATAATTATAAATAAAAATACAGAGCAGCAATAGACAGATATATATGTATACCAAAATTGTGTACATTTATAAACTATGTAAAGATTAAAAGTGCTTCTTTTAAAAGCAATTTTTAAGATTTCAAGTAACAATAATTTCCACAATTTAACTGATATTTAATTGCAAATTATATATAGATAATATGATTTATATGATTGTTCTATTGTTGCAGTAAGGAATATATTGAAAAGGAGGGGACATCATCTGGAATATTTTTAATTGTTGGAAATATTGATTCCTATTAAGAAATAACAAAAATTACATCTCTCATCATTGCGAAGATAATATTTTTTCAGTGAAATTATCAACATTTCATATTATGATTATCTACAATGCTTATTATCATCAATTGTTACTATTGAAAAAGTCTTGAATATTCATTGTTCTCAAATATAAGATTCAATTTTTATAAGTTTTGTAAGTATTGGTCAAATTTTGCAATAAATATAATGAAAAAAACTTTTTTTTATTAGAAGTTATTTCAATTATTCGATAAAACTAATATTTTATTATACTAATTTTAATCATAGAGCTGTGATTGATTAATTAATGGACAATAACCATAAATTAATGAAACAATCACATTTAAATATGTCTTTTATTTAAATACATACAAATTTGAAATACATTCAAATATTATAATACTTAAATTGATAAATCTAACTCAAAGAGGCGTAGAGATTTGAATAGGAAGATATTACATAGATAATTTTTTTTATAATTATCAGTTACTGAATACTTTGTATTCGATTATTTGTTAATAAGAAAAGTATATTATTTAAAAACAGAAAGACATTTAAATATAGGATATATGTTATAAATGTGGTTATTAAAAATATAAGGATTTTAACATTTCAATTTCATAACGATGTGTCAACGTATGTACAAAATTTTATCTATGGCAATACAATACATATATTTATGTTACGCAAAACTCACCATCATATAAAAAAATGATGTGTAAAACTGATGGTCGTTTATAGACATATTCTGAGCAACCCTTTGACAAACTTGTAACATATATTTGAATACATATACAAAAGCACCATTATTTTGCAAAAATTTTACAAAAGAATCATTTTTGTATTATGCTACAAGATTATCGATCAGAATTGAAAAATATCTTTCTTGAAATCACTAATTTAAATTATATTCATTGTGTTTCTTCCAGTCTTTAGTTACAAATCTCGTAGGATAATACAAACTCAAAAAACAACGAGTATTCGTTACTTGATTAAAATTACTTTAGACATTTCAATTGTAGCACTTCACAGTCAATATATATGAATGAATCAACTTCTTATGAACAGTATAAAATTAATTGTTTCAATCATAAATAGTGTACTGGGTTGCACATTTACCTAACAGTAAAATAAATAAAACTGTCATCGACCAACACTGACACTTTGTTAAATAATAACATTCATCTTATAAATAATAGCTAATTGCCTATGATTGATATTATGAGAGTAGCGCGAAAAAAGATAATTTTCCTTCGCTTAATAGTATACAATCGTCATAAACGTATGACGTAAAAAAAGTGAAAATATATTTACAAGTGTTGCGCTAAAAGAACATGCTTTTTTAAGATGCTAAATCGGTGTATTGCAATTTCCCGCATCGCCTCTTACTTTTTAGGAGCTTGGCGCTGCACTGGAAGTAACAAAAGAGTCAAAAATAACTGGTCATAAGTGTTGTACACTGAGACACAAATAATACTGAACAGTTTAAAGTACTCTAATTATGCTTATTCTATCCATATTACATTGGATGCAATTATAGTTAATATCACTATGCTTAGAGTGCTTTAAACTTGGCGTTTTTTGCTCATTCGAGGAGTCTTGATAAGTGTATCAGAATTAAAGATCAATATCCTTCTCCATACGAACATTTGTTCATATAACTTCGATTGTCGCCTTACACTCTAAATAGGTTATATAAAATAAGTCCTAAAAATAAAACATTGATTTTGCGATTGAGCACTGGACGTAATTCGGGCGTATAATAATTGACAATAACAAAGAACAAAAACAAATGTACAGAATGTTCTTGACTATTTTCAATGTTATATTAATAGTACATACAGTCACCATTGAATTCAAGGCATCGTTAGTAACTAAATTGTTGTCGCACCTTTTCGATTTTATGCTAAAGCGGTATAATTATTAGTTTCAGGTTTTAATTTTTCATGTGGCTCGACTGACTTGTTATCTACTATCTTATATAAATCACTGCATTATATTACATCATACTTATTGTCAACATAATTTTCATTTCTATTGCTAGTACGACACGTCTGAATCTTTTAAAGCGCTATAATTAATTGAATCAATATTGAAACTAACTAAACTTTCTCAGGGTAAACAAATCGATTGAGCTCAATTGTTTGCTAATAGCAACATATATTTTAATTTACGTCACTTTTATACGATTTAAACTCACTTTGAATTTAAATTAAAATGTTTGCTGCTTTTGAAACTTAAAATCAGTCAAAAGACTGGAAGTTTATATTGTCATCAGACGTAAACTTCCCCTCGTTTGCTCGATGCAACTGGTGTAGCTGTATTCGTCGTATTAGTAACAGTTGTTGAAAGGATAGATCCATTTGCGGTGGTGCTAATCTTTCTCGTGGCCGGTTCCGCGTGTTGGCGTATGTCATTTTGACCAAAGCTTCCGGTCCTGGGTCTTGGATCAGAAGGCTTGCCGGCATTTAATCTCTCAATGTTGGGGTTTTCGGGTCTACATGTCGTAGATATAGCGCGGTTTTCACGATGATGTAACCCTGGCGAGTGAGGCAAAGAGGTGCTGCGTTCCTCTTGGTAAGTCACCGTGGGGGGACAAGGCAAAGAAGTAGATCTTCTTCCTCGAAGATCAGAATTACTAATCATAGCTGTATTTATGGCGTTGGTAGTGGCAGGCATTACCGATGGAGGATTAATAATATATCCTCCTAGTTTTTCAGGGCTCATCATAATGGGCGACCTGTCGGTGTAACTGTCAAATACTGGTGATGTACTTTGACTGGTTATGGAACTCGAATGTTGGTTCGTTGATTGTTCCATAACAGTTTTCACTAAAATACATATAAACATTCAATTTTTATATAATATTGACTTATTGTGGACAATATATATTAAAGTAAATTTATTTATTATTTTCTCCACTTTTTATTATATATTTTAAAATAAATTTATCTTTCTATATATAAGTTTGATAATTCTTAAATTATAAAATAATAATTACAGTAATAGATAAAAATTACCAGGAGAGGCCGTGGCACGTTCATCCTGATCATTAATACTCCCATTTCTGCTGCTACCGCTTCCACTCCCTTCCTCCTCGCTACTATTAACTTCTGTTAAAGTTGCTTGTAATTTGGGATGATTTGATCCTTGAATTCTCAATCTCGGTGAAGATGCCGAGGTTGTTGTAACTAGGCCTAGTTCGGTTAACTGGCTCATAGTTACAGGCGTTAACGTCATTGGAGCAACTAATCCGGCACTGGTTAAAGTTGGAGACAAAACTGCTTGCGCTAAAGCTGCGGTGCCAGGCTTTCCCGATACGGGACTTCCACCCTCGGCTTCTTGTATTGGTGATAATACTTGTACGACTTGAACTACTGGCAATTCCGTTGGATAGTGGCCATTTGCGGGAATGACTCCGACAACCCCGGCACCTATATTAGCAGCGTTATTCGCCGATAGAGCTAATCTTTGCTCTCTATCCACTACTTCTTTCGTTACATCTGGAGTTGGAATTCTAGGGCGATTTTTGACAGAAATTGGCACAGAATGCAGTTTGGTTAACGTACCTGATAAATAACAATTGCAACCTTTAGAAATTTGATTTTGATTAAATATGATTTGACAATAAATTATTTTCAGCTGAATATATATATCATGTAATTTATCTTTTTATATAATTTTATAGAATATTAGAGTAATTCACCATTTTTATAAACAAAGTTGACAATTATTTTATATTACTATTTTTAAATTTCTTATTAAAACTTTACAAATCAATTACGTCTTTAATTAATGCATGAGTAATAATCTTTATACATGGTTTTTAATCGGAATTAATTTTAATCACACAATTTTATTTCTTAGTTTTATACCTTGACGTCCCATACGTTGGCTTCTGACACTTTTACGACCAACGAGTCGATCGTAGAGCGATATTTTATGATTGGGATTGGCCGTTTGGGGTAGTCCTGATTCAGGACTACTATAGACGCTATTATGTCTATTCCTATTAAAGAAACCACCATTACTGCTGTAAGTTGTCGAGGAACTCCTTACGGAGCCAACTCTAGTAATTTGTCGCTGGAACCAATTTTTTCTCCTTTCTACTAAAGGCGTGTCGACGCTTTCCTAAAATTAAATCATATCTTTTAAACAATAATTTAACAAGGTTCAAATAAAAACTTAATAATAATTATTTTTGAATTCTGTTGCGTAATTTTTGAGTTTGTTCTTCATCAATGAAATATTTCATCGCATTAGCAACTGTATTACCGTAAGACTTAAGTAATGAATGCACATCATACGTGCATTTGTCATTTATACTTACATAATCAGCGTACATGTCATCTTGATGAGCCTTTCGGTTTTGTAGTCCAGACTGATGCATATGCTGGCCGAGCATGACGTTAGCATAGAGCGCGTCGCTTTCTTTAACTTTATAATGTTCTGCGGATCCTTTTGGCTCTTCCTTTCTGTATTGCTCACTAGCAACGGTATATGGCAAATTTTTCGGTACTTTTTCGTGCCAGTATTGATCCTTTAACAACTCCGGATGCTCCTCGTGCATTTCATCCACAATCATATATCCTGCCTATAATAAAATAATTTTATTTTGTGAATAACTGTGTAACCGTGACTGAAAATCTTAAATTGTTTACAATATTTATATAATTTACACTCTTTCCAAGTTTCAAAATTTGAGTAATTTTGCATTGAGAGTAGATATTATCTTTAAGAACATTCTTTTAGTAAAAGATACGTGGAAAGCTAAAAATAAGTAATTTATAGTAAACGTTTAAAACAAATGGGCAAGTACCTCGAAAACACATGACGCATGCTATAATTTGTTCATTGAAGTAAAGGGAAAAATCTGAATATAAAGTAATTGGATTGTTAATTATCTATTTATTATTGCAAATTATTAATCCAATTATGATCAAAGTGTGATGATTATGTTCAATTTTAAATAACTTACTTATATAATGAAATCTTTCGAAAATCGTATATACTGCTTTAAACTTGTTTTACAAATTATATATTTTGTGATAGAATTTTTGTAAATTTTTTACTATAATTTACCTTGATATGACGATCGATCAACCAGTTAAGTTCAAAATCATCATCGTCTTCTCCAAATGGATTAATGAGCACCTCTGCAACTTTTAACCATCCAACGTAGAAGCAAAACTGGAATATATATAAATGTGCATTAATTTTGAAAATACTATGGGATTTATTTAAAAATTAATTGAAATTAAATAACACTAGTGTTATACCTGAAGAGTTGTAAAGACGGGAAAGTACATATCTGGTACCTCGTATTTTCCACCTCCACCTTCACTCTGTTGAACGAACTGTCGTCCAAGTAGAGCTGAGAAAAAGTACGCATATAATGAAAGCGTAACCACCTATCAAAGAAACATGTTACAATATATATATTAATAATCGTAAATAATAAATTATAAGATACATTAAATTAACCTAAAATATTAATTACAATTAAATTACAATCGTTGTTTCAATTGCAATTTTAATTTATCTTTTCAATTTTTTGACTTCTAAAAACCTCTAAAAATATTCTGAAATATACTAATTTAGTAAATACGGTGC
>JABFPK010001043.1:0-12780 GCA_022817445.1 Habroteleia sp. ZL-2020
GATCTAAACCGTTACCCTCACCCATTCAATACTTTAGCTGAGTTGCGCGAAAGTGGTGTAAACTTCACTGTCGCGAGTCTATGTATTCTCAATAAACACGCAAAAAATTATGTATTATTATGTGTAACTACTAGCTTTAACGTGGTAAGCTGGGGTATTATTTTCTACTGGTAGAAATATTTTTTTTAATAAAAAAAAGCAGTTTTAATTAATGGAAGTATCGACGAGATATTATGTAGTCGAATAACAAACAATTTGTTTACTTGTTTAATATTTGTTTACATATTTTCCCGAGTATAAGAAAAGAGATTAATTATTATTTTTGTGCACATTTTTATTAACAATTATAAAATTATTTTAAAGTTACTCCAATTTCAGCTTTTCATAACTTATGATTTTGTTTTACAGAGAAAACGCATATCTGCTATCCATTACATTAATTCTGAATCCCGAGTCATTTTTCTCCTAAAGTTAAAATATCGCTGAAATTGAATTATATACGTGAATTTAATTTCTCTAAATATCGGATAAACTTTCGAAAATACTGTATTGATTGAAGGCATTCTTTACTAATCTAATCTCATGAAATCTTCGGAAACTCGCACTGTACTCAATCTTTCAGAAAATTTAATATGTTACTTTGTTCTAATTGTTATTTCCAGTTATACCAATTTCATACTCGTTTGCTTTTTGTAATACGAGTATGCAAGTATGCATTTATCTGAAATAGTTTGCGACTACTATTCTCGATTCACAGTATCTTCAGCAACGCATTTACTCGAAGATACAGTAGTTCGAGAGCATTCTCGTCGTCTCTTTCTCATCGAACTTAGAAACTCGTATTTAAAAGATAAACACACTTTTTCAGAGACTGATAAATACATGTCCAGCCAGTTTATTCCCAAGGAAATTTATTCCATATCATGCAAAAAATTGTTGTATTACATTGAAATTCAAAAACGACATGTTATTTTTAAGATTATACTATATATATATATATATATATATATATATATAAACAAAAATTGTTTATATATATATATATATATATATATATAAACAATTTTTTCTGTTAATTTGATCATATTAAATAAGGTTATAATGAATTTATCGAGTGAAATAAATCGAGTTTGGTGAACTTCTGAAAATTTACCTATAGGGAAAAATTTTTTATAAGGGGCATATATGTCCGCATATATACGGCTTATATGCCACATATATGCCACATATATCTACGCAAATATGCGGCTTATACGCCAAATATATGTACGCAAATATGCGGCTTATATGACACATATATGTACGCATATATGCGGCTTATATACCACATATATGCCACATATATTAGGATATATAAGTCACTTATATGGCCCCTATATAAAATTTTTACCTGGATATTGCTGTCTGCCACCTACACGTCTGAAAATTATATAAATATAAATGTTACTCGCATTTATATTTCATTTAGAATATAAACTGACAAGTGCAATGGTAATTCAAAACGTTGTTTAACACAACGCTGGAAATAAACGCGACACCAAAAGAACCTGCAAACAGAAAAAAATATACATATGGTTGCCTCGAGTTAATCTTAAATATTATCCCTTAACAAATAGCTGTAAAATATAATAATCTAATAGATATTAAATTTAAGCGTGGGAAATATTTATGATAATGACGCTTTATAACAATTATCGTATCGCGATAAATACAAGTAGAACTCAATTTTTCTTGCTACGAACGAACGTCCAGGAATTTAATAACGCATAATTTCACTAACTGCAGGAATATGAGGGAAGAAATAATCCGATTTATGCACGTGCGACAATTATTGAATTTTTTTTTATATTATTTTAACTACTGCGAAATTATAACAAATTTCGATAAATATTTGGTGAAAGGAATAATTAAAAACTGGAAATTAATTAAGGACAAATTTATTGTAAAATTAACACAAATGAAAAAAACATAATTTAAATATTTTAAAAATTACTTTACTATAAATTATTAATTTATAAATTCTCTTTATTTATAGGCAAAAGCGTTTCAAATGTTGAGAAATGCAATTAAAAATCAAAGACAATTAAGATATTAAGAAGATTGTATAATAAAAAATTATAACTAAAAAACATCAAAGAGTTAATGCAAATAAGAGAAACATTTTATATATTTTTATACTTCTCTTTTAACATAAAGAATTATATAACGAACTGAACTTATATTTTTTCATATTCAATATAAATCAAAAAATGTTTGTAAATTTTGATCATAATTTTACTAAACGCAGTGCGTTACTTGAAAGAAACTACAGAAAAATCCATATTTCAACACCCTTCTTATCACGCAAATGTAATTATAAATATTTAATAAACAAAAAGCCTTGTTTTTCGCATACGGACTTAAGGAACTAAGCAGATTAGCCACGAGCCCAAAAAAGAGAACTATAACAGCCCCGCGCGTAACTCCTAAAAAGGTCCCTGCAAAATTGCTATCCTCATAAAAGATGGAATCAAATTTCCTTCATATCGTTACTGTGACAAAAAAGGCTTGGATTACGAACAAGGAAGTACAAAACTGCACTCCGAAAAAGTGAAGATGGACGTTACGGTGTCTAACAACATCAAACGACTTCACAAATCTCATTGTGGCAAAAGAAATGTATATATCAGCTAGTTTATATAAAAAAATAGTTATAAAATATGTTCATAATTAATTTATTATATAAATATAAAAAAATGAAGTCAAATGCATTTTTTCATAATTGCATAATAATAATTAATTATGAGCAATTTCGTTTTTAAAAATAAAATAATAATAATAAATTTTCGTACGATAATTTCATGTTACATAAAGACTGAATAATTTGTTCAAAAGCTCGATTTAATAGTTATAACGTATTTCTGATTATTTTCTATATTAAATACAACTCAAAAATTTATAATAAATTATTATCAACCTTCAGCCAACGAAGCATTTATTAAAATGACAAATTCATAATTTCGTTCAATAAATTTCACACGAACTTGCTTTTTCCTATGAAAATATTTTTCGCATTTTCAGAATATGTTCCAATAAGACTCTTGTTTCGTAACGAATTAGCAATCACCGTGTACAGTAGACGGCAATTACACTTATAATAACGCCAAAGTGTATATTCTATTTGTTTCCTTCATAAATAGCTCTAATAAATTTTGCTCGATATCTGTCGTTCTTTGTTATTTCGCTGATAATTTTATCAATACTTGATTTTAACGCTGTACATACGTTATCTCACTAATATCCCGATTTGACCCAATTTCCAATTGTAATGAGCTGACAGTGTTTGTGATTGTAACATTATACCTTGCGTTTCTTTTGAAATTTTGTATAGATATATTTATTACAAAGCATATTTAATGCCAATATTCTTTGCACCGAAGCATATTTGCGATGCTTGCTATGTAAATTCAGACACAAACAGTGTATTAATAGTAACACGGAACACTTTTTGCTCGCGTTATCATAACATTTTAAAGCCAGCTTGTGAAATTAGTGAATTTACAATTATTAATTTGTATAAGTACCCTAGTAGAAATTTGAACCGGACTAAAAAATGTTCATAATGCCGGGCATGAGAATGGCCCCGATCGGGTAGTCTATTAACGACGTTTGGCCCTAAGATTGGTCCGGTAGGATAATTTTATTAAGTTCAAATCAGTCGGGTAGAAATGAAATCGGGTTGGCCACATTAAAAACGTGGCTCTGGTCAGGATGAAACATGGAAAACGAGATGACAGTTTTCTTTGTCGGGCCCACGCCAGGTCCATAATAAATTACATACTAGGCCTCAAAACCGCATGTAAAAAAGAGTAATATAGTGACCTTGAGCAGGAATGCCCTCAAAAGGGCCCTAATATGGATTTACTTAAGGATAACCACGTTAACTTAACCAAATTTGGCCCTAAGATGGGCCCGGTAGGATAATTTTATGTGGTTCAAATTAGTTAACCGTCTTATTATTATCTGAAGGTATTCAGCCATGGGCCCTTAAGTAAATCCATATCAGGGCCCTTTAAAGGACATTGCTGCTCGGGGCCACTATATTTCCCGGCACTACATGCGGTTTCGGGGCCTAGTATGTAATTTATTATGAACCTGGCGTGGGCCCGACAAGGAAAACTGTCATCCCGTTTTCCATGTTTCATCCTGACCAGGGCCACGTTTTTAATGTGGCCAACCCGATTTCATTTCTACCAGGGTAATATAAATTTGTCTAGGCCACACTTCTAATAGTTTTATGAATTCCTCGAACCTGATTTTGGCGAGACGTAGGCGGGCTTAATAAGATTTTTCCGGAGATCTGAAGAACAGCGATAAGGTTGCATTTTACATTCTTCGGCTGATTCTATTCCGGTCGTTTGCGTCCCCTTCCTTGTCTCTTTCGACCTTCTTTTCTCTGCTTCTCTTTCGAGGTTCATCTCTAACTTACACTACGCCGTTATATTGTAATTCCACGCGGGCCAAGCAATGTTCATTCCCTTTATGTACCTTACAATAAAGCCGCAGTATTATGACTATTAGCGTTAAGTTTAAGTCGTATTCCATAGTTATATTCTCCGGCGAACGAAGACGCCGAGCGACAAAAACAATGCCACGGAATTATACTTGCTAAAAATCATAATTATCAGCATTATTATAGTATTAGTGCAAAATGCGATATGGTCAAGGCGCTTGATCTGGGTCAAGGCGAGGAAATGAATTTGTGATTTTTAAGTTTATTAAGTATCTTCGGATATAAGATACAGATAAACGTTTTCGTTTTTATTTGCATAAAATTATATTACAAAGATGTTAAGAATGCAATTTGTTAATGATTTTTCTTATAATGTAATAGCATATTTCTAAAATAGATTACTATTACAAATTGTCGTTAATATTAAAACAATGAAGCAGCATATTAAATAACTATATAAAAAAGCTTATTTAAAACAGTAATATAAGTAATTTTGTGTGGACATATACACGCAAAAAAATAATAAGTGTGGACATAAAGAATACTGATTACCATTATTAATATATTCGGTGACAGGAACAGAATATAATGGCAAAAGAGCTAATACAACATAACCTCTTAAACAGTTTTAAAAACATTAAAAACATTATGGCAACCGCAGATTCAGCTTAATATTCACAAAATATTCTTGTGATATTAATGAAATTAAGTTACGCAAGAATATTACTGTATATATAAATTGAAAAATATATCGAATAACTTTACCGTTTCTGAAAATTTAAACCCGAAATGGATAAAATTAATCATATTCCAATAACCGCCACCGACTAGTGATATTTTAAATTTTATTTTTTTCGTGTATAAATGTTTATAATTATGAAAAAATGAAAGTCAAAAATAATTCTAATCAAAAATTAAAATTACATCATACAAAATAAAATATTGAAAAGAGAACGAAAATTGTCTAATAAATAAAAAAAAATAATAACTTTATTAAAATTTAGTTTTAATAATACTTTTAATTGCGATATTAATGCAAATTATTGCATAATTATATAGACAGTAAATATAATTATGAAAATCAACATTTAAAATTTTATTATTATTTTCTTAAAAATATAAAGAAGTGCATATTACATATTATTAGAATTTCAACAAACTGTCTAATCCAATTTTCAAGTCTAATTTTTAGTTTATATTCTCAACCGTCTCCAAAAATCTACAAAATATAATAAAATTATAAATATCATTTTTCTCCACACAGTAGTAATTCAGCAATTTGCATCATGTTTTATTGTGTAGAAATGTAAATGTGCACAATCTTATTCTGTTTATTTACCTGAACAGATAACTCTAAAAAACTGCGGACTGTGAATCGAGTTGAAAATTGACTAATCTAGTAACTCGAAGTCGCGTTACAAAACTTAGTCCGTTAGAATTTTCCGCTCTAATTTATCCTCGCCATTTTCACTGCCGCTACGAACGGAATCGCCTCAATCTCCACCCTGCATTTTTCCCCTCATAAAACCACCTTTAAGTATCGAACTCACTTCCACCGAAGTACAAAGTTTGCGCGTGAAGCGTCGTTATCCATTCAATTTCACACATAGTTTTTCACGCGCGGCAAAGTTTCGAGCGGTCGGTCATCGATTACAAACATCGGTGGTAATTTCTGCGCGCGGGAGCCCGCACGCGTGCGCGCGCGGATCCAAAGGTGGGTGCAAGCAAAGACAGATTTCCGACTCGGCGAGAGAGAGGGAAGGGACGAGTCGGTAAACTGGCGAGTAATTTGATGTACGGTACATCTTCGGCTACGAAGTTAGGTGAAAAAAAGAGCCGCGGAAAGAACGGCGGAGCGAAAGAAAATACTTTTCCCGGCGTGACCCGATCCGACCTTTCTCCGCGGGAGCAGATGGTTCTCGGAGCGAGCAGGCTGCGCTCACGACGCGAAAACACGAAACTGAGAAAGCGAATAAAAACGGGCGAGAGTCGCGAAACGGCACACACGTAAACACACGAAAGCATTGCGGGGCGAAGATGAAAAGTGGCGCGAACGTTTTGTTCTTATTTATGAAAGCCGTGAAAAATATGAAGAAGCCGTTGTATCATATACTTGTTATTTATTACCAGTATATTATTCTCATTTCTTCTCATTGAGCACGCCGAGCTGCATACTCTCCGCTGTAATTTCGCTCGGATAGATATTATTAATGTTTCGTCGGATAAATTCGAGAAATTGTTGAATCAGTGTCAAATCCGTGCGAAATCACGATCCCGAATAAATGATCTCGCCCGGTAACTATAACGGTATTTGCAAATTTACGCGGCAATAACTTGACTAGACCTTTTGATTGAAAGGCGTTTACTTTCACTGAAGAATATGGAGCTCGTTTCACCGTAAAAAGGGCACTTTATAAACGTTTCTTATTGCAAAATCATGCGCACAAATTGTTTGCTGAAAAGATGTACTTTTAACGAGCTTTATTTCCTTACGTAAACTGGATTTTGTTTAATTAATTCCCGCCGTGCCATTTGTGCTGACGTCTGTGCATCTTCGCCAAAAGCTGGCAATTTATATGTCTTATAAATAAGAATAGTTATACAAGTTTTTGTAATAATCAAACAATGCGCAATTTTGCGTTCAAACTTTTAAACTTTTATTGCGCAGCGTACAATAAAAATAGCATAATTTTATATAATACACATTTTTATTGCACATATCTTGTTTTCATATTTCTTTAAATAATTCAAAACTAAAAACGCTTTCATTTATAAAATATGAATTTTTGTCTGAAGAGAAACGTATTTCCCACTGGCTTTTAAAGTTTTAAAATGTATATCGAAATTGAAATTGGTCGAAAACGTTTAGAGATGTGTCCTTAACAGCTTTGACCTTGCCGAGCCTGAATATCCTGCCGCTATGTACAAAGCGTGTTTTTAATCTAACAAAATTAGAAGTTCAATGGGTTTTACAACAGGGTTAAGTCGATATCAAAAGTTACCAAAAGAAAATCTGCATTTTCGTCAATTTGCCAGTTCCGATAATCTAAATTACTAACTAAAACGATGTAACAGATAACTTTCGCGTGATGAACCTCGTGGAGGACCAATGCTAATAGTGGCCATGATTTGGCCATAGTCTAAAAGTTTAGTCTATCAAACTTATAGTAACCTGCGTGGAAATTAATATTATGGCATAAGTATGGCATAAGGCTGGATCATAATCGCGAGCCAAACATATGCCATACTATTGCCAGACTTATGCCATATTGTTTGGTTTTTTTTATTATTGCCAAGCTAACGCCATGCTTTACGGTGTGGCATCAGGGTTGCATAAATCTGGTTATAGTATGCCATAAGTCTAAAAATAGTATGGCATAAGTCTGGCAATAATATGGCAAAAGTCTGAAAATAGTATGGCATAAGTGTGGATATAGAATAGCATAAGTCTGGCAATAATATGGCATAAGTCTGGCAATAGTATGGCATAAGTCTGGCTCGCGATTATGATCCAACCTTATACCAATGCTCATTTCTACGCGGAAATAGTAAAACAAATGTGAAATCTGCTTAAAAAATAATCAAGACTAATTGTCTATATCTAATAGATATATCAGTCGTAATTAATCGAATATTTGTTTTACTATTGCTGTAGCTGCATCAACCACAACCTTTTAGCCTATTATGGTTAAATCACGGCCATCATTGGTTTGTGCTAACGACAGTAGTATGTGTTATGTCGTTGTGAACCACATAAAGTTTATCTGTTGCGCCGCTTTAGTTAGCTATTTGGATTATCGAATGTGTCAATTTGGCGAAAATGTATTACCTTGAACACCTCATATTCTGGCAAATTTTCAGCTTTCACCAATAATTTTTTTTCAAATTCTTTGAAAATAAACGTCCTTTAGAGTAATACTTGTCACAATACTGTAACCTGATCCAGTAAAATTTGTTAAACGTACATATTTGACACCTCGATGCCTTCGATAATTGTTATTTTAAAATAATAAAATATTATTACCGCAAGTAGCACATTTTAAAGTGGTCGCAAAAGTACCACGTTTCTCTTCCAAATTTGTTTCCAAAAATTGCATTTTGGGTGCTTAAATGGGATTCTGAGCACCAGAAAAAACTTTTATTCAACTTTTTATTTTTAATAATCCAATGTTGTATCGAGTATCGAATATCGAAAAGGAAATCATGTATCGGTATCGAGTATCGAGAAAAACTGGTATCGATCAATCCTAATAATTATAAATAAATAAATAAATTTAAATTACCGTTTTATTTGTTTCATATATACATCGAATGAGAAGAAAAAATATGCTGTCGAGTTCTTTTGAATGCAAAGAGAGTGGAACAAATTAAATTAAGACTTCTATTTGAAGACAGTGATGTTAGTATCATATATTATTTTTGCAACCGAGTTATGAATGGTAATTGAAATAAATTGTACATTAAAAAGTCGCATAGCATTGTAAGATGCTTGATTAAAATTATTTGGCATAAATACATCGCGACAACGAAAAGCCTATTCCATTTTACTTCGTTCGTTTTCTACACAGAATTATAGTCAATGCTTCACATATTCGTTCACAATATTCGCAAGATTTATTTTCATTGCTTATAGGTCAATTGGAAATTAAAAATAAAAAAAAGAATATATCCTCTTTAACTTTCCCCTCGAAATTTTTTCCAAATGCAGTCTTATTATTACTTTTCAATAAATTCAAATTTTTCTTGTTATTAACGTTCGATAAATGCGATAAATCAAATTATAATAATGCTAGTTAATTTACTTACAAAATTTGCATTACAAAACTAGCATATTATACTAGTTTTACCGACTACGCAAAATTGATTTTTCTAATTTTCTACAAGAATTGGCTAGAAATCTGAATGAATTGTTGAATTAAAAAATAAACCTCATTTGTAAACAAACTCTTGAAAGCAAATAACTTGCTTTTAAATATTTGAAGAAAATTCGTTGAAACGTAGAATTATTTGTCGTTTAAATAAGCGATATTCGGAAGGGGTTAAATTGCATTCGGTAGCCTTAGGACTGTAAATCCAATGTGACATAATAAATATTTCAATGGCCTACAGTATTATGAATTCCGCTGTTTATTTTCTTTCGAAACGAAAACATAAAAATGTGTCTGGTAAGAATTTTGAATTAATTTTGTTGCCGTTGTAGGCTGCACGAAGGATGGAGGCAGATCGGGGTAAATTAGCAATTAAAAAAAGGTTCGTGCACAGGGCCGGAAAATAAAGAGGAGGTTAAAATGCGTGGGATAAATATTGCAAGGTCGATATATTCCGGGAGCAGCAAAGCTCCCCGAGCGATCGTCGTCGGTCGCGAGATGGATTCGGGGGTCGTCGATTTGGTCATGCCGCGTTATTTATTTAACCACGTTTACTTTATTCATGCCGACTTTGCGGCTAGTCGTTTCTGCAAATGACTGTATATTCGCGTTTTCGCCAGGAAATCCCCCGGGTCGTGCAAGGGCTCTCGCCAAGAGGGTCGGCCCGTTCGACGGGAGCGCGTCCGCGCGTTGCGAGGGTGCGTCTATCTTCTTTCGAAGGCAGTTTTAGGGGCGAAAAGAAAGCCTGTCAAAACATTCGAGTGGCGTGCATCTGTTCGAAAATTAGCCCTAGAGACAAAAAGCTCACTGAACCAGGAGTGCTTGATTTTGATACACTGTTCAGATGACAGCAAAAACCATCGAGGGTTAAAGGAAGATATTTTTTGCTTCGATTATTTTGCGTGTTTGTTATTATATCGGAATAAAGACGGTGGACGTTGCGGATAAAGTAATCCGATTTGTTTGATGTTCGACTCTCATTGGAAGTAACGACACTAGTTTACATCCATTTTATGCTGTAATTTGTTTGGTTAAGTATTAATTGTAAATTACAATTTATTTAGTTACTTTTTGTATGAATATTTATTGCATTACCACACACACCTATATACGGTTATTTATTTGTTTCGTAATTCATGTATTTATAGATAAAAATTGTCTTACACGTTATATCGTGTATTATTCTCGTATAAAGGTAATCAATAAAATTTCAATTTAATGCAATATGAAAACAATTATTGTAATAGTTATAAAATTCACCCACACATATAGCAATATCCTAGTCGCAATGACAAACGAATTTATTTCAACATTAATACAATTATAATTTACTATTTCGCATTTGTATATCTGTGCATGCAGTTAAAAAATATATAAAAACAGTAAAATAAAAAATAATATAGACTTATGATTATGCATTATAAATATACTATTAGTTCATGTTTTTCAATAATTATTGCATAACATGAATAAATAATTTATTTTTTTTTAAATACAATAGTATAATACAATATATATAAATAATTCAGTCAGTATTTAATCCTTAAATGTTAATTAAATTATATTAAGTGTTTAATACAATATAATTAATTACGAACGTCGCAGACCATATAAATCAATTTGGTTTAAATAATATACTAGAAACTCAATTAAACTAAAATGAAATTGTTATCATTGCAGATGACTTAATCTTATCGATCGACTATTTAATTAATCCGATAGATTTTTTTAAAATAACAATATCTATTAGTACAGAAATTCAAACGAAACGAAGTGAAATATTTTTAGTTGGAAATGATACCATCAATTTTAGATGGATCAATAAATCATGCTATCGATTTAGGTTCATGGAAAGTATCGTCGGATTGACACGAGATTGATCGCTACATGAGATTATTAAGTTTACACTCTTTTTCTCTGGTAGCTTTCTATTTTTACCCGACGTAAGTCTTCATTAACGTAAATCACTGGAGTTAGTTCTCGAGATGCAACTGTTTTCATTATTTTTATGCCGTAACGTTAATGAGTGCTTTAGTTAAAGAAAAAAGAAATATATATTTAAATTAAGTTAAAACTTAGTACAATAGCAATTATCACAACTAAACTTGCAGTTGTTTTGATAATAATGCATACCTTATTCAATTAACTTTGCACAGAGAAATACAAAAAATATATTTTTCATACATTAATTACGTTTTTACCTTTCAAAATAAATAATAAATCATTTAGCAAGTTGTTTTAATTAATTGTTTTAATTAATATACATTTAAACTTAAATGTATTACAGTGATAATAAATTGCCAAAGAAATTAAAAGATGTAAATTTTTAATCTATATATATATTCGTACTACTGTAACACTGCTAAATATTATCAAAATTCAATAAAATTTTTCGTAACTTAAACTATCAAACTTTGTCTATAAGATGGTGCAGCAAATTTAACTTAATCTTTTCTTCTTTCCTGCGCAATGCGAATTCAAAATAATGTTTTTCAATCGAACAAAAGAAAACTTCGAAGATATATTTCTACTGAAATTGCTATCTTTCTTCTAATGTCATTTACGGCGTAATAAAATTCGAAAATTTCTAAACAAGATTGAAAAGGATGATTTTTTTAAAAATTAAATTTCACTTGTTTATAATTACCCGTAATTGCTAGAGGGATTTCTCATGTTTCTTAAATGAACTTATTCTCTGAATTTGTATAATTATGTTACACGAATTTGATCTTGATCATGATTCTAATCGTGTTATTAGCAGTGATTTTGATCTTGATTTTCTCGTGATTTTCCTCGTGATTTTCATAGTGATATTAATCGTTATTTTAAATCTAATCTTTCTCGAAACCTTGATCTCAATTATAGTATGTGCTATAATGTATATATTTTACTTATTCCGTAAGAAAGTTCTTGATCAAGCGTAACACATGTATGTCGTATGAATAATATGTATGCTTGAACACTTATACAACAGTCTAAAATTCAAAATTTCGGAAAATATTTAACTAAGTTATAGTAGCACGAAAATGAGTTAAACTTTGCCACCCCAAGTCGTTTACTTTCAACGCAGTGCAAAAACTGCAACAACAGACATTCAGCCGGAATATACAAAGTGAAATTTATTTCCAAGACCGTTTTTCAGTTCTATAAAACATTACACCAACAGTATTATATTTTACATCGTGTAGAATCCAAAATCATTTTCATGTTTTAATTACTATGCAAATAATGCATTCAAAAAGTGCAATTTTATTGGATGCGGGATACGCGAAAAAATAAACTTTATATAAAATGTATATTTAACTTCTAAAAAAATATAGAAGAATAATAATAGAATTTGTTTCTCTGTCTGACCGCTAGAATTTCTGAACTAAAATATTACGCCCTTAGAAATTCTGCTTATAAAAACAACTGCAGCAT
>JABFPK010001044.1:0-12777 GCA_022817445.1 Habroteleia sp. ZL-2020
TTGTAGAATTACATTCTTCAATAACTTGAGATATTCAAATGTTCACACTTTTTATATTTTAAACTTTCGTTTTGCAATAAAATAATTAGTCTTATTTAAACTTCTCATAATATTGAAAATCTACCTTGCAATTAACCGGTAATCGCGTTGGCAACCATGACAATTTATTTCCTTGAGTTCCTGTGAGTTGGTCGACACTGTCTAAAAATAATAAAATCGGTTGTTCAGGGGTTGCTAGTGTGAGCAAATGTTTAAAGTGCGCTGTTAAAGGCACAAGATCATCTGGTATATCTTCAAATGGCAACATGAAATTGTACGAGATCTAAAATACATTCAGGCAATTAATGTTTTATAGATAACGACATCCCAAAGCGTTAAAAAAGGCCGTTCGCACCTGCTGACAAATGGAAATTAGGGTAGGCGTAAGCGCACTGCTATCTGGAGTCGTGCCTAGAAATCTGATAATGTTGATAGGCTTTTTGCCTAGGAGCCATGCACTACTGGACAAACCCGCGCTTTTTGCGAGCAAAGATGTTTTTCCACAACCACCTTCGCCATATAAAACAAGTGGTTTATCACTATTACCTAACATATATAGCTTTATCTTCTCCAAGTTATCTTCGCGTCCATAAAAAACCTTCAAAATTGTTTAATGGATATTTAATTTGATAATGATACAATGTATGTTTTGTTTGATAATGTTTGATTATTTTTTTCCCTTTCTGAATCTGCTCAGGTTTCTTTAATTTTTATGAGATAAACTGCTATTTGATTTTATTGATTTCTTATACTATTGGAGCAATAAAAGTAAAACAGTATTACTTTTGTATTAGATAATTCTAACATTACATTAATTTATATTACATTTCTTTAAATAACTAGAATGTTTAGTGATTTGTTCAACTAAAAGGAGATTAAAATATGTATTTGGATTATTTATTTATTTTTATGTAATGTCAACGTATTTGTTATAAAATAAAATGTATAAGACAATTAAAACTAAAATTAATTTTGGAAATATTGCCATTTGTTTAATAACATTACTTTAAGAGAAAATATATATTTTTTGTAAAATAAATTTATTAATATTTCAGTGTATTATGAATAAATGAATGCCCAATTTCAGTTTTGAACTTCAAATTGTCGTGCTCTAAAACATTGGGAAAAATGGATAAACATTTGATTATTGAATAGTCTTTAAATGAAATTAAATTTGAAATGTTTGCGAGATGCTTAAAGCTAGTGTTTATTAAGTTAATTGAAGTTATATGCACGTATTAAACGAACTTTTGAATCAATCATTTTGTCAGTAATAGGCAATATTCCAACCATTTAGTTCATAATAGTTTTAGATAGTTTGTGTTACGCACCTTCACTGAATTATTACATGCATGCAAATGCTGTAAAATTTCTGTTATAATTTGTCCTTGCGCAGAACTATCTTCTTTCTTCATAGCTCGATCAACGAGCTTTATTATATTTCGGTAGAAGTGTGTTATAAAATGCTGCAAATATTCGCTGTGAGTGTCAGGGTCCAAACCTTCTCTACCTATCCATTCTATTGTGTATCTAAAAATGTTTACTAATTCTAGGTTATACAATCATATTATTTTAATCATATTATTTTTATCATATGATTTTATTATATCTTTTATTATTTTATTGTTATTGATATGATTGACATTTTGATTTGTGAATAAATTTCTACACATACATAATTTACCTCTGCAAATTCGTACTTTCGATTTTGTTGGGTAATCTATTATCTCTTAAATCTGCCAATAATTTAGATGCTTCGTTATCTAAACTTCGATTTGCAATATCAAGGAACAAACTTGCTTTGCGCAAATTTTGTAAATTGATGTTATTGATGTATCGCACGTAAGCTAAACAGTGATTTTTTGTATTTTTTACGTTCAGTATGCCATTGATTACTTCTCGTTCCGTAACTGTTGAACGAAAATTAAATTGATTGAAAAAATAAAAGTTTGATGTTAAAATAACTAATTCAAACTAATTCTTTGAAAAAATGAATTTATACAAACAAAATGAATTATTTTAATTATGATAATAAATTTCCTATGAAATTTAACCTTTAGAGGACAGGAGTCCCCTGTAAGAACGTCTAAAAACGTTTATAAATGTTTAAACATTTCTAAAAACGTCTAATAGCATTTTAAAATGTCTAAAACCTTCTACAACGCCTAAAACCTTTTAAAACATCTAAAAACGTTTAGAAACCTTTTGAAACGTATAAAAATCATCGAAAACTTTTTAAAACATCTAAAAACGTTTAGAAACCTTTTAAAATGTTTAAAAACATTTAATAGCATTTTAAAATATCTAAAAACCTTCTAAAACGTCTAAGAATGTTTAGAAATCTTTCGAAACGTCTAAAAAAGTCTAAATAACTTTCAAAACGTCTAGAAATATAATAAGAAAAATATTCTTCCGTTCCGGACGGGAGTCCACTTGTATGGCCCTCAAGCGGAGTTGCCTTTTTGCTCACATAACTCAATGATAATGTCTATTAAGTCCCAGACCTCAAATCAAAAAAATTCAAAAAAACATCTTACATCTTTTATATTATTATTACATATATATCAGATAAATCTAATTATTTTTTTTTTGCTTTAGTATTAATAAAATATATATTTTTAATTTTTTTTGTAATCTTTTAAAAATTTGATATATATTTTTTTAAATATAAATGCATATTTTGAAATATTTGTTTGTTCTTTCACCTGACATGAAGTAATTATGCATAGTATCTTTATCAAATTTTCCACTATTATACAAAGATTGGGCTCCTTTTCTAAAAAGTTTTTGCATTTTAACCATGGTGTCCCACCATTTTGCTTGATCCTCTTGTTGAAGTTTTGGTATTCTCTAGACGATTTATAAAGCGACTAATTTTAATGAAGTTAATTATTGAAAATAATGTATTAATCAATATCAACTATCTGCTAAATAAAAAAATGACACAACTACAAAAAAGAAAAAACCTTATTATTGAAATTTTTCAAAATGGAAGATATCGGTTGCAGCACGCTTGTTGGCGGAACAGCATTGCTGTCCTTTTTGTACCACGTATCTAAAACGCTGACATCCATTCCTTGACATTCCAATTCCGTTCGCAGAATTTCCAACTCGGAACTAAGAACGTAGGTCGGAATTGGTCGGTAACCGTATTTTTGTCCGAGGAAAACCTATAAAAATGTATCGCCACTTTGTATGTTTCACCTGACTTTGTCAAAATAAATCGTTTTTAAAATACAAAGAGCTAACGCGCCCTGCGTGTTACCACAAAATTCGGTCCCATCGATAGTCTTTGGCAATTTTCAATCTCCCGCATACACAACTCCGTGGTCATATGATCGTCCGTGGCTTCATCGCGTACTCCCCACCGCATATCAACAACCTATAAAATTTAATTAAATTAATTGTATGATCGCGAAAAAATCCCTTCGTGGTTTCATTATTCGATGGTTTGATACAGGCACGAATATGTAATACTTTTTATGAACACTAAGATTCCACATATAATTAATTATTTTAGTTAAAGCAAAGATAAACATAGAGAGAGGTGATTAGCTGAAAGTTTAAAAAGGAGGTCACGGGTCAAATAAGTGGATATATCGAGTAAATTTTAGTATTAACTTTTCTATGTATTATTCACCGAGGTGTGCCAGGTACTACCAAAAATCGATGTATTAAAAAGGTTAAAAGTTCACCAATATATGCTATATTATTTTTTAATTCGGAAAATTCTGAATTAATTAAATCCAATTAAACGGAACCCCCTATTGTCAGCTGTACCAACCTGAAATTCCAAGCCGTGTTTCTCTCGACAATAATCCTTGATTTTTGGATAACACTGTGCCATCAGCGTGTTCCTTTCCATCGTAGTGTCTGAAATATTGAATATTCGGTAAATGTCGGCGAAATTAAATTGAGTTTCGGGGAAAAACGGAGAAACGTCTGTTTTTACCAGTAAACGTTGAACTGGTAAAAATGCGCACAATTTTCGAGCTGACCGGTGGCAAGGATTTAAGGGAACCGGCGAAGATTGAATCGATCGTCTTTTCGTCCATTGTTAAATGTTAATATTGTGGACGAGAAAATTAATGAGCGTGGTTTCACGAGACTCTTTGATGGTCCGAACGTTTCGAGCTCTATTATCCAACTGAAAAAGTGGTGTGAATATACTTATATGTATACTTGTACAATACCGCAACATGCATTTCAACATATACATTTATATTTTATCCGCGCTATCGGAGAAGATGGAAAATTGGATGAAATTTTTTTCGAAGGTAGTGTGTAATAGAAAAATGAAATTTTTGTATCAAATAGTGAGTTCTCATTGAAATTTGATGAATATAATTTTGAGTGAGGGGAATTCTTGTCGATGAGTAAGGTGCTAACGGAGAATTCCTCGTTGCTATGGTTTGTTTGCTGGTGCATTAGAATCATTGATTGTTTGAAAATGAACGTTGCGCACCTGGGAGGACCGACTCATAATTGAGGTAGCGCTGCAATGGCAAAATTTGATTATATCATGCAATTTATTAATCGTATGTATTCAAATGAAGTTTTTATGGCACGTAAAGAATTGTAGTTCTACGCTTCAAAGTCGTTATTTATTGTTTTGTGCAATGTAGACTCTACAAAGTGCAAAGTATGTTAAAAGTATTTCTTATGTATTGGTGAAGTTTAAATATTGAACTATTGCTTAGTATTTAGTTTATTGGAAAACACTATTTATGTGATCAATATATTTGTATTTATAAATGGTATAATCAATTTTTATTATTTTTCTAATAATTTTATTTTCAAATTTAGATTTATAGTAAAGGCATTTTTTGCAATTTAAACTTTTTATGCTCTTTTTCCTTATTACATTGGAATTATTTTTATAATGTTTGCAATCAAGTAGACCATAATATATATTATTTATAACGTTTTTATTACAATATTTCATTATTATCAACGAAAATTCAGTATATAAACATCATACAAATGCAATTAATTATATGAAGATTACGAAAGGTATAAATATAAATAAATTGAATACGAATTATAAAACCGGAGCGCTGCCACTGCGAACATTATACTTAATATTATGTTTGTATTATTTATTAAAATATATATTTTAAAAAGGTTTTTCTTTGAAATTTTAATTATCTTTCTATGTCATAAAGTTTAATTATTTTAAATTTATATAATTATTTTAAGAGACTATACGATAAAATGTACCTTGTTAATTATTAATATAATTATCCTACATAAAAAAATAAATAAGTTTCATGTGTGAAAGGAATCAAATTATAACAGGAAATGATCGCTATCCTCCAATTATTTATGTTCACTAATTAAAATTTCACTGTAAAAATGTTTATTTTAAAATAAAACACTAATATACAAAAAATTTATCAAGATTAATATGTATTTTATAATCAAACACATATGCTTTTTACATGTTTGATGTGTTCTTTTAAAGCGCCAATTTTTACAGTGTAGAAAATAAAATTATTTGAATGTAATATATAAAATCATATTTGTTACTATACTTTTATGCAATATGCATTAATATTATTTTTATATCATGTGCACATACTCTATAGTTTAGAATTATTGTAACAAATAATTTACTTACCTTTTGAGATTCTATTATTATCAAAAATATATTGTTAAAGAAATATTTGTCATAATAATCTATAAAAAATATTAATTAAATATTTATATTCTTCATTAATTTAAAAAACACTGGTTTAAAGTATATAAATACAAAAAGTTTATAAAACTATAAAAACAATTTAAAAAAACGTTTGTCAATTAAATAAAACTTAATTTGACTTTTACGGACTTAATTACTTTTACGTTTTCCTTGTCAGTTTTTTGGTCCTTCTTTGTGACCGGAATGTGCAATTGAATTGTGTAGCGTTATATATATATACAATTACAAGAAGTCTTAATTAACACTACGCGTCTGTGGGCAGAAATTAAAAGTCAAGGAAATTGTTTAAATAATGTGAATTGTTTAATAAGAGCTAATTAAATTAAACCGCTGCATTGCAAATATGAAACTGCTTTAAACACACAATATAAAGTACAAGATGAAGGATCATAAAAATATCAAACCAATAATTATTTAGTTATATTTTATTATCAAAAGGTATCGTCGAAATATAATGCTGGTTAACAAAATTGAACGTCCAAAACAATTGGTAACTAATTTTGCCGTAGGATAACATTTTACATAACAGTGATATATTGCATTTTACATTTTAGTTTCTTGTCTCTTGTCTCTAAAACAACTACGCAAGATGTGAACAATGAAGCTTGTCCAACCATTCAACGAAATGTAAAATTAAATCTTTCTATTTGACTTTGCATTTTAAGTAGACCAACATTATGCCTTATGAAATGAATATATATTGCAAAATATTTGTGCGTTTATTATTTTGAAATAATTCTATTATTCCTCTATTCCATTAATTGTCATGCTTATCTAAACCTGATTATTTACAATATAACTTTTTAACCAGTATGAGAGTAAGTTAATATTATTTAATTCACCTGAAAGGAAACACGTATTGAACGAAACTAAAGCAATTTATATCAAAATAGTTGGCGGTAAATTTAATTAAATGCAATCAGATTTGCCTAATAGCTATTGTTTGCCTTTGCAATATATTAGTATTACATTACAGTTATAATGAAGCAGTTTAACAAAAATGTTAACATTATAGTCAGGTTTGATAATCATTGGAATGCTGTTAACACACAAAATGCCGAATCTATAATTTATACATAATTATTTCTTCGTCAAAAATGCTTCAATATTAATTTTATATTCAGATTTATAATATGTACACGAAAGAATGTCCGAATATTGGAATAGTGATAGTCGATAATTTTTTAATAGTAATAGTGTAGTAACAGCTGTATTGGTATAGTATTAGCGATGACACTGTTTAATTGTTACATTACAGTTTTATATGACTTGATAGGCAGTCGGGCAATTATTCCCGTTCGATAAATTTATACCCGGTCAAAAGCAATTAACCAAAATTAATGAGCCGATCGAAATACATTTTTTTCGACAAGATTATTTGAAGATTGAATTTCTGTTGTGCCGTTTAATATATATGAATTTCCTTAACGAAATGTAAACGTTACTAACGTTAAGTGTTTATACAGTTACATCTATATTATATATCTACATGTACGCAACTTATGATATATCATCGTATCGATCATACAACACTTCATGTCATATACATACGTAAGACTATTTACAACAAATCGTGGCCAAAACCACGTCAATTCCAAATCGCATTCACGACGAGTATTTCACTGACACTAGTTTCCCGTACAAGTAACTATTCAAGACGACAATGACAATTAACATTTTACTGTTTTGAGCATTGGCGACCGTAGGCATTGCTCGAATGCCTTGAAATAAAAACTAAACGTTTAGAAACAAGAACAGCTTACTTTCACGACTTTACACTTCGTAAAATTTTACAATTTAAATTACTTTGGCATCTTCTTGGCACGTTCATAAATTGTCTGGAATAGCCGCTTATGGAACAACGTCTACTGTCAGTATGAAACAGTTATCGAAACTAATAACGAAGCAATTAGCTATGCGGATTTGAGCAAGAATCTTGTCCGACGTTATGAATATACAGTAATTTACAAATTATGGATGGACTAAAATTATTTTGAAGTTGTAGATTAATTAAATTACACGTTATAGAAAAATATAATTACGTTGTAAGACGTTGGTCTTCGATAGTGGCAATATAAATTTCTTTGGTTCTAAAGAAACTTGAAAGCGTCGAAAAATTGTTTCATTGAACAACGGGATGCACGCAGATATAAATCCTGTCAGGCAAAATTATTGCTCATGCGTCATAGGGAAATCTATATGTAATGATTAAGTACAAATATTAATCTTTTATGACGAAACACTTCGTTCCCGTGATTCAGTTTGTACGGTATAGTTTTTTCATTTTTTTACAAAATTGCGAGTGTAATGTACAGTATGTGTTCAGAAAACATTGAATGCACAAATCTTGTTTGCAAAATAACGTGATCACGTTTCGTCTAGAATTATTAATTAAATTATAAAATGTGAACGCAACTGGTATGAATTTGATATAATAATGAATAATAAATCGGATTTGTTAAAAGTGTTTAAACAGTTTGTATGTACATGTTTCCTTTTCACACTTCTCTGATATCAATACCGCAATTCAACGTGGCAACATGATATGTGAGGCTTTGTTACGTCAAAATCCATAAATATTACTCATTGTCTAGTATGTTTACAGTATTTAATAACTTCATTTTTTACACAGACTCGCACTTCATTTTTATTTTATAATCAATTTCTTGCTGCAATTGCAAACCAACGAACGATATTCTCGTGAATTGTTCGTTTGAAGAACAAGGCCGAATTTATGCCTACTCGTTGACAATAACCTACAAATTTTCTAATCAATAAAAAATCAAAGTTACTTTATAGTTTCAAAATGGATTACTTGTATTTATGTATATATTATAACAAACTATTGAACACCAGAAAAGTACACATATTGATTTTCAGACGGAAGAACTTTGTTGACTAATCATTTTGTTCGGTTCGCTACAATTGGTTTTATGTCTTTATGGTTTTATGCCAAACAATTTCTGTCCTTCGTGGAAATATCTGCAAAAATATGGCATCACAAGTAGCTGCGAGATAAAAAAAGAACAGCATATCACTTTCGTATTACAATTTCTTGGGTTATATAAAGTTAGTAGCATAAGCGCGTATAACTTTATAATGGCAGCGTAATCCTTTTCCAGTGGAGAGTGAGATAAAGAAACGGATCCTACTTATTTTGAACGGGCTTCAAATTTTTGAAAGAAACGTTCTTCCAACGGTAAAATAGTGACGTTAGATATGTTAAAGAGATCGCTTGATATGGTACAACTGCACGCAATTTGATTTCAAGTTCACGAGGAAATTTAGTACGAACATGCGCAGGTCTAATGTGGGTATATATTATATATTATATGTATTCCATTTGATATTTATCAAAGAACATCAGTATGCGCAGAGTCAACGATACAAATACGAGCATACGAATCATATAAATTTTAGATTGCATCGAACAAATGCTTAATCGATAATAGAGAGAAATGCGGTCATCATTTTACAGTTTTAGCGTCTCATAATTTAGGCAGTATGGCATTTAGGCGCAATGTCTTTATATCACTATTCAATGGTAGAATAGTATTAGTGTACAATTTTACAGGCAAATTTCTTGTCTGGGATTATTTTATCAAAAACTGTCCAGCAGTTTGTTTTTCTTTTAATCAATTAATTCATTGGTTAAACCTAATCGATTTTAAAATAACAATTACAGATTTCTCTTTGAGTGATCTGAGCTACTTAATGCGTATTTACGTATATACTCTACAACTTTAATGACATATTTCCGTGTATTGTATAATTAATGTATATAATGGCAGTTCTAATCATTAGTGACAATGAACAATGCCTAGTAATATATTTGTGTATATATATATATATATATATATATATATATATATATATATATATATATATATATATATATATATATATATATAATATCAACAATCTCGTGTACTAATACTACTGGTACCACGTGTAGTTTAAAACGCGAAGGAAAAAGATGGTTCTAAATGTCGACAGTGTTCAATAGTTTATTATAGCATGCAAGTTAGTTCGAAAATGCTCTATGCATGATTACGTATGAAAAAGTACCGCGTACTTTCTATGTTACATATAGATTTGAAAGAGGATACTAGATTGAAGTTGATTCGTGAATTATTTATAGATCATAAATCCGGCCCTTTATAGGCTTCATACGTCTAATCGTGCAGAGTTAACAAGAAGTTAGCAGAGGAATTTGTTGATTAACAATATTCGTGTATATGTAGCCTAATAAGGCCACCTCTTATTCGTAATATCAAAGTCTTTGTACTACATTTCATAGATTTTTCTTCGTTATGTTTCAATGTTCATTGATTCTTTAACGAATTCATAATGGTAGTTCAAAATTATATAGAATATATGTATAGATATAATATGACAACTCTTAACATGAGAGCGTGTATATTTATACGCTATTCAAGTTACTTTTCAATTGTATGAATGATTTACATGCGAGTTACACATAAAGTTGGGCACAAAGCATCGGCAAATTAGTTGAACCTTTCTAACAAAGACTTCTTACTTTCATTGTCAACCGATTTCAAATGTTTCGTGAAAAATAACTTACTTAAACGAGCCATTTGAGTTTAATGTGAACTTCACAGTTAAAAAAAGAACCTTTGAACACATAACACGAGCATTTAATTTGAGAATGAGAATGCCTTACAAGGACATCGTGTACTTCATAAGGTCACTTTCGTCCTACTTGGAAGTTCAATTCCGAAAGATAAATAGTTAAGTGAATAAAATCGTCGGAGTTGGACGTCGAACAAGAGCAAAAAGTAGAAAGAATTGTTTGGTGGCTTTATTAGGCGTCTTTCGACGAGATGCACGAAGATAAAGAAAGAAATGAAAAAGAGGACAGCGGGAAAAGAGGAAGTAGAAAAAACGACGTTAATCCAACGGCGAACGAATGAATGAAAAATAGCGTGCTCGTGATCCTTAATTACTGGATTCCCAGTGTTCTGCTTTGACTGTATATCCCGTTGTGTACTACTCAGCAATGATATGCATATAGGAGGAAAAATACTAAGAGCCAAAAAACGTAACCGGAAAATAGCATAGGAACCTCGACCCCATTTTTGTCGGGTCTTTTCCGATTTGGCTTTGATTTCGTGCGCCGCTTCCGCGAGAATATCGCGTTTGTCGCATTCGTCGGAGAATCCACGTTGCAGTAGCTTATGTCGCAGCAGCTGATGCAGATCTGGAACGAAATAACCGAATTTATTTGACATTACAATCGCAAAATTCGTCATTTCGTACCTTCTGAGTGTCCATTGGAATACAGCCGACGGATGCTGGACCGCATTCGGCACTGCTTGCACAGCTCTTTTTGACCTAGAGTTCGATACATCCGTTATTAAATTACGTATCGATGACGGTCATTGGATCAATTGTTCTATTGAGAGAATTGGGTCGTTTCATTCGTTATCGGTAAACTTGCGATTCAACAAGCGGTGTTTACGATTTGTATCGTGAAATGATGTTGACAGTGTTTGGTTCGGTTTTGATGAGCGTAACTGACGTTAAGCGACTTATTTGTTAGGATTATGTGCAATTTTACAGTTTTGGAAAGTCGATAAAACTATTTCGACTACAATATTTTAAAAAGTAATAGCAAAGACGGGACTTATGAAGATTGTGATTGGTTTAAATATACGTCGTTGCAATATTATATTAAATGAATTAATTTATTAGTTACATTGATTAATACTAAACTGAATTTTTATATTGAAATGCTTTATACATTTTTTTGTTTAGTTTTTTATATACATTTTGTATACATGTTTTTTTAATACACTTTACAATTTAATTCATTTGCTTTTAAATAAATAAAGTGTTTATAATTATTTTCAAATAACTGTTTCAGTATTTCTTTACTATTATTTTTTATTTTAAAAAAATAACATTTATTTCTAAACTTAAAAAATTTATAAAATATCGTGAGCATATTTTTCTGTAACTGATTTTTTGTTTGACTAAAATAATTGGACATGTCCAATATATATATATATATATATATGCATATATACACTCGGGGGAAAAAACTCACTACTTTAAAATGCACCAAAAATACAGAATTTTTGAAATGTTATATCTAGGTTGAATATGATCCAAATTGGATAATACTTTGATCTCTGAATAGCTGGAAGTTTTTTCTTTACGGTCATATAAGTTATCGTGATTCAAAATCGTTTCCGCCCCCCCGCCAATCCTTGAAGAATAAGTGATGTCAAAAGTGTAAAAAGTATCAAAATTTGCGCACTTGTACCGCAATAAAAAATTTTTTTTGTTTCAATTTGTTAACAGGGAGTTAAAGTTCGTTCATTTATCTTCAAATTATAAAAAAAGTCAAGTGGCTAGTATTTTTTGGCGTAAAGTTATTCATTTTTGAAATTTATTAGCCTTTTTTTACGTTTCTGATTATAACTCGCTTGATTTTTGGAAAAAATGGATGAATCTTTGTGTTTTGACAACCTTAAACTTTTCTCCTTCAGAATATTTGAGTTAAAATTACAGCCAATCCATTTCACCTCCTGCCACCTCTGGAAGAAAAAATTGACATCCTCTATTAGCTATAAAAAAAATCATAGACTTAATCAACCATCAGTGGGGTAAAGATAATTTATTTTTCTGCAAGATGTAAAAAAATCACGTGTCTACGACGATTTGGTTTGAAGTTATAAATTTTTAAAATTTTAATTACAATTCTAGTCATTTTTGGCATTTCAGCACCAAAATTCGCGTCGATGAATAAGTATCGAAGAAAAGTTCCGGTAGAGTTTATAAATTTGTATTGTAATTTTTGAAATTTGATAAAAAATGATTTTGAACTTTTTACCGCCGACCTCAGCTTTACTCGATATGCACCACGCGGGGGTTAATAAATTTCAAAACTGTATAACTTTACGCCAAAAAATCCTAGCCACTTGACTTTTTTTTAATTTGAAGGAAAATGAATGAATTTTATCTTCCTTTTGACCAATTGAAACAAAAAAAATTGTTATAATATAGCTAAT
>JABFPK010001045.1:0-12774 GCA_022817445.1 Habroteleia sp. ZL-2020
ACTTAACTGTGGTAATTTTGGTAACGACTTACGGAAAACGGAATCGGAGCTAAGAAATAAACTAGTGGTAGGTCGTAAGACTTGCTAATGCGACTTGGGAACGCGAGTGATATGTATGTATATTATAGCGACGTTTTGTCAGTCGGTAAAAATAAAGACCACCCCTTTAAGCATCAAAAACGAACAGTACGAGTTACGTCGAGCGACATCGCATGGCATTTCAAGGAAGTATTTGCGGTCGCGTTACGTGTGTCGTGTGTGCATAGGTGTAGGTGTGTGCAAAGTGTCTTGTGTGTTTTGTACGTGTGTCGTGAGATAGAGAAATATAGAAGAGAAAAATATGTTATTTTGTTTCTTCATATCGCGATAACTACTCATAGCAGATAAAAGCCGTTCGCCGACAAAAAATTCGCGATACAGATACTAAGAGCGATCGACTGTTGCAAAACGAACGATTTTTTGTTCCACATTTCTTGTTCTCAAACTAATAAGTAATTAAGATTTTTATTTCTGCGAGCTTGGATTGATTTCTTTACTTGTTTTCGTTTAACAAATAATCCGTTAAGTATGCAAGTTGCGTACGTACATAATTGGAAAGGTGTTTAAACACTGAGCGAATAACAATAATCTTATTAAGTAAGGGAACAATAAAGCAATCCAAAGTAATGTAATTGATAGCTGATGTAAGTAGCAGAGGCCCGTGTAGAGGCGCTGACGAATACGTTGCTGGAAGAAGAATCTTATTTGAGCAGCTGGTGTGCTCGCTCGTTTGCCACTTGTATCCTCGTCTCATTCGACTCGCCCTGAAAATATTTCACAAGAAACTATAAGTATTCGTATTGGAGTCCAAGGATTATTTTTTACAGAGAACAGCAATGTATTAGAGTATATTTAGTTTTAAATCCTACTATTAATTTTGCTTTAAAAACTTTTACAAGCAATTATAACAATTTGTAAAAAATATAATTGTAATGTTCAAATATAAGATATATTAATTCAAGACGATTATACATATCTATATTCCTTTTTTAGGTCTCAAGCTTAGTACAAAATATATTGAATGTTTTCTCTACTTTACATTCAAGAAATAAATATTGAACCAAATATTGGATGCAAGTCATGTTACATGTTTTATGCATAAATAGCACTAGCACACATATATTATTTACAAACAAAATATATCTGTCTTTACATTGTAACTAGTAAAGATAGTCATGTGGTTAAATTTTGATCAAAAAGTTTTTAAAACGTTAAGGAAACGTTTTTTTGTGTCTACGCATAAACTAGATGATAGCAAGAACAAGCTTTTAAACGCACTTTGCGATTAATCCTGTCAATCTGTCGATTCTGATTCTCCAACTCGCTACCCATGTCAATAGCCATGTTCCTGAGGTTGCCAATCATGGTATTGACTTGTCCCATGTTCTCCTCCATCTCACCTTCTCGAGCATCACCAGTAATTTTGGCGATGTACCCACCCTGTGGTCCAAGACCATTACGGTCGTCCATTACTCGCTGGGGTTGGTTGTTCACGACTTTGCCATCGTCATTGCCTTTCCACGTTCCTTCATCCTCCTTAAAACTCGCACCTCTGCAATGTCAATTAACAATATTAATTTTCTTTATTCAGAATCATACAATGATTTAAAGAATCATTGTATGATAGTGATTTCTGATGAAATCACTATGTTACCTAATCCCTCATTCATTACTCTAAAACTATAATATTTAATACTAGATAATTTAAAAGTTGTATATATTATTCTAAAATTAAACAAGCATTTTAGCTGTAATATTAGAAAATTGTTTGAATCTAAAAGAACGTTTACAATGTATAATTCCAACAATTTTAAACAGCCATAAAGAATTTAATGCCAGGAATTGTCAACTTGTGTATTCAATGCAAAAAAATTATGGGCAGTATTGTATTTCTACGTAAAAGAAAAAATAATTCTTACAGGACTTTATAGCCAAAACGACGGACATTAAACTTAGTTTTATTTGAAATCGATTTAGTTGCAAGATTGAGATAAAATGCACAACGCTTCTATAAAACAGAGAACGTACTTGTTGCATGGTAACACGCAAAGTCCACAACATTTTTCCATTCCTGTCAAGTTCTTTTCAGCTTCACGCATGTCCGCGTTGATCTGGTCCATGCCCTCCTCGATTCGATCCAGTTGTTCTGTTCATTATTAAGAATGATCAATTTTCAAAAGGTTTCCTCAGCGAATCAAAAATTAATACAACCAGTAGGCAAATCACAGTTTCAATGTTAAGTGTTGCAAATATTTGTATCTCCAGGGTTGAAAGCCATTTTTATTTAGTCCACACTTTGCGACAAAATGCATCACACTTGGTCAAAACTTTTATTTTAGTACATTCCCGATTCGCAACTTGTTCTCTCATCTCCACTGCCTTTTGTTATAGATTGAAAAGTAGAATAGTTTGAAAGATTTGGCCAATGCTCTATGCTTTTCTCTCTTTTTTGTGCTAGAGTAAGAAAGACAAGCATATGGCCCTAAATCTTTCAACGTTTCAAAAAAGACAAATTGAATGTAAATTCGTTTAAACGATTTTTGTAATAAATATGTAACTGAATATAAATTCAACTTAATTACGTAATGTATTTCATACAAAGCGTGCCAGTGTTTTCCGTTAACTATATTGACGCAAAGCGCAATGAAGATGAACGGTATTACGCTCGAAACAGAAGATGCTTGATGGGATTACACAGTTTTACATTTAAAATTCTGTTTACGCGATTCGCGTTTAAATTCGTCGTTACTCGTTAATTTACTCCAAACAATGTTTCATGGGTTTCCCTCACGTATTACAGATCCACATTTGCTTTATATTATACATTTGCGGGTAAAAATAGTGCGTTATTGATTTTTTTCCGCGCGCGAGTCTAATGGAATTGTTTCAAATGTAAACGAATTTCCTTAATTATTTACATCCAAATTCAACCTTAGTGGAATTTTTAGCATAAACTTTTAGCATAAATAATTTGTATGTACCCACTTTTTTTTAATTCAAAGCTTCTCAGTGGAACGCGTTTATTTTGGCTGCATATGTTTATAATTATTAAATCACGTTATTCGATTTAAAAAGAGCTTTGGTTCTAATGGAAGTTCTAATGGAAGCCCACCCAAGGTTGCATGAAAATAGCCCGAATAAATTCAAACTTGTAAATCTATTTAAAAAGATTGATGGTTAATTTACGAAAGTTTATTAACCGGAAGTGGCCAAATCAGCTAAATCACATAAAAGTCAGGGATGCGTGGATGACCCATAATTTCGAACAGAGAATCATTACATAATCTATATATTATTTACTCTTGACCTATATTCATGACCTATATATGACCTCTGCTCTTTTGGACGCACCGTACCTCACATGGTTCGCGTACACTTGAAGTGCAGTTTTGAAGAAGGAAACATACTGAATTTTTGTTGAAGACAAGATATGTTGTAAGAGGTCAGACATTAGAATATAAAAGTGTATTTAAGAGGTCAAATAGACGGCAAATAACGATTTCATCCTCTGACCCTCTACAACAATTCAAAATTCAGCAAAATCAATAGACAAGATCTTTTATTCTGAGAAAACTAAATTGTTATTTAGTAGATCCTACGAGAAAAAGGGAAAGAGAGAGAAAAGCATATAAAAAAAAGAAACTAATAGATTTTTTATTTTACAAAAAAAATGATTTGGTTATTAGTTTTCTGTTAAAATCTGAATAGAATCTGATTAACAAATGAATGCTCTTCGAACAATCGTGATGATCTTAATCGAGTGACCGTAAACCAAATTAAGACTTAAAATCCGATCGCGTAAATCCAAGTAATTCTAAATTTATTTGATTATGTCTAAGCTAAATTAGATATTCCATTAAGCATCTTCTCAATGTTCCTCCTCGAGAAGTTATTCGTTTTTTGTTTTCCTTGTAGTCAAAGTTTCAAGACCTGTGGATATAGCTTAAAATGTGAAATTGAGTCAGAAAAGAGTCAGCCACGAAAATAGTGATTAATCGGGTTAATTAGAGTAAGTAAGATTGATGTGGTTCAATAATTAGACGTGTGAGACGCGGGGTTGACAGGTATTAAGAGTTGGCAGTTAAGGTGTTAGTGAGCATGATTAGTATGCAAACGGGTTGCGAGTCAAGAGGATCGGTTCGGTTTGAACATTGTTGCAAAAACATTTCAAAATCGCGTCTTTCTTTAAAGTTTGCCGAAATTTGTTGGTCTCTCAGACTAGTGTTTCTTTTTTGTGTTTTCGATATTGACTAGCTTTTGTTAAGGTCGAGAAAATCAGTGTAGATTTACGGCTTTCCCAATCTTAGAACCCTATGTAAAAGTGCGGGATCGATAAGGAAAACGGTAAATTCGACAGCCTTTCCATCGCTCTGAACATCTCGCCCAAAAGCCGTACTATTTGTTTCTGTTTTGCTGAGTTGTTTTATTTGTTTTGTTGTTTTCACAAGACTTATTTACTCTTGCGGTGTCGTCAACAAAAATTATTGATATTTTGATGGCTTACCGCCTTGCTCGTCCAGCATAACGAGGGTTTTCATCCCGACCTCATGGCTCTAAACAGGCAACCGACCAATAAAGATGCATTAACATCATAGAACCACCGCGTGTATGCAAAAACAGTTCATCGCACTAGACAAGTGACGAGAAATCTGACTTTCTTGGTGGTCGTTCATTACAGGATTGATCTTGCAAAGTCTCATTAGGTACGCGTGCGTAAGGAACGGATCAGAGGGACCATTATTTCTTGCAAATTAATTAGCCGAAAACAGTTACAAAGAGAAGCGTCGGGGATAGTCGTTAGCTAACGATGGAATGTAAAAAAGCATGGCGTTTGATAAATTACCTTGCAATTAAGTTAACTGACCAGCAATTTTAATTGGCTTCAAATTTAAAATAAGTTATTAGATATCTAAAAAATGAAACGCCGCTTCAGAAGTAACAAATTTTAATTTAAAATTTCAATTGGGATCATCATTTTTGCCATTTGTTACAATTGGTGCAATTTAATGAATTGTATCCCTTGCTTCTGGGATTGAGTCACGTTATGTAACAGCATGCCTCAACGTAATCTGGTGCAGTTGCCCGAACCTTGAACTTTTCTTGTTAAATATATCTTAATACTGATGACATTACATAATAGCAACAATGTAACATAACAATTTTTCCTGTATATACATTTTTTCCTTTATTACTATTAAGTTCGATATTTAAGCGATTACAATTTTCCAAAGTAATCTTCAAGACTTCTCTCTAGCAGAATTTCTCGTTGTTCAATCTAATTTAAATTCGCACAAGAGAGGCAATCGTTAACGAGAAACAAAGAGAACTGAGAGACAACTTGAAATACTATCATGCTTTTACTATCCATTGATCTTAATCCTCCAAAATTTGAGGGAACATAGTGCCAGATCCAATTGCGTCCAAAACACAAGTGGAGCCTATCAGTAAACTGTATTAGTCCCGAAAAACATATTTAGCTTGTCATCGATCATATCGCTCCGACGTTGCTCCCAGCTTTGTAGAGAATGAAATCAGATATCTTTCGACAAATATTCGGAGTCCTCTTATCTGATCCTTTACTTGCGCGCATACCGTCATTTCTGATCACTTTTCGTGGTGCAATGGACCGAACGGTCAGCAGTCCTGGTCAAAGAAAACACGTCTCCGTTGACCCGGACCTTTTAATTTGTCTAAACCAATCCGCTATCTGAAAACAAACGTTTTACAAGCGGACGTTCCGTCTAAAGCACCGGAACGAATCTCATACGTTACTTCGACTTTTAGCTCGTTAGCGTCAACGGGTGCACTTAGACATAAATAAAAATAGGCACTAATGCAGACCTAAGTGATTTCAACTCGATATTTTGATCGAATGTAACACGAATGTAAAGAACCAACGTAAAAATAATAATATAACTTTTACTAAATGTAAAAAATTTACTTTGTATTATTTATAGTGTATAATTCTTTGAAATTAAATTTAGATTTTAAATGTAAAATGTTTGAACAATATATAACTTTATGATTAAATAGTTTGAATTAATTTCATTATTTTCAAATGGCAATAATAAAATTTGAAATGGATTTGTATTAAATTCACATATTTAATTTTTTGCAATATCATTGTAAAACGTAAATTAAATTGTGACAAGAAAATACTTTTGCATCACAATGCATATTTTACCACAAAAAAAGTTCTGCTGCTCAATGAGTTTAAAATAAAATAATATACAAAGTTTAAATGTGATACGAAATCAGAATTCTACATACTTAAATCAAGATATCTTTACAGAATAAAAATAAATAAAAGATTTATCAAAAAAATTATCATTTTAGATTAATTTGATTAAACTTGCAAATCTTTACAATTTCAAATAATAATTAATAAAACCATTTATTTTCTATACGTTCATTAAATATTTGTTTTAATGTGTCAACATGAAATGAGATAGCATTGACACGTGTTACTTTGTCCTATTATAAAACACCATCTTTTTAGATGAAGCAGAAGAATTCGATCAGAATTTCAGTTGAAAAAACTGAAAATTTCTTTGCATAAACCAAAAATGTAATTTTCGGCTAATCCAAATAAATTGTCTTCACTTAGCGTGCAGAATCATAATTTACAGTAGACGTTGAGGATGGTTCGTGTGGATCTGGAAGTAACTAAAAGGATGTTCGAGACGGGCTAAAGTCTAGTTGCGCAGAACAAATTATGACGAATTGATTTTTACTTATGGATCAGCGTGAAGAGAAGGTCAGATTCTGGATAAGGCTTGTACTTCACAAGAGAAGTAAACTTAATTACTCCGATATTTGTCTTCCTTTTTACAGTGTAACTGTTTATTTACAAGTCATTTATTTTTGTTCTCGTCTAATGACATTCACAAAAAGTACAATGCCTCTGTCCAGAGAATATAGATATGTGTGCTGGGATATATCATGGATGGTAAGGATGGTGTTCATGATCGACATTACTGGAGGCGTTTTTAGACAAAGCTCATCAGCGACACTGTATTTTTAACCTAGACATTTTGTCATTGAGAGAGACAAGTGTACAACACAATCACATTGACGGTGCAAAAGATCTCTATATATAAAGATAGATGTATATATAGTATACATATAGCAAAAGAGATGTACATTATATATACAGTAATTTTATATTCAGGTTAGTTAAATATAGCTTCGCTGATTGTGGTTAGTTACGTGTCTTTGACACTGTCTGTAATTTAGATTCAACGCTTATTGATTTCTTTTGACTCGTATTTGCTTACCCCCTTGGTGGTCTAACATTAACAAGGTGTTTCTCCCTAGGTCTTCGCTCTAAAAACATAACAGAAAGAAAGGAAAAAAATATAATTGTTAACGAAATCATAAGAATTAAAATAAAACTCTACGCGTCGCCTCATTTTTTCAGCAATACGAACGATAACGAGATTCGTCTCCCTTGTTTCCGGCAAGGAACCAAGGGGCGTGCATAAATTTGTTTAAATTGCATTTAACGATATCCGGAAAACGAATATCACGAATTGTGGCGACGCGCACAGTGAAGAAAATAAAAGAAAGATTAACGTAAAAGTGACTGAAATAAAGAAAAATTATATGAAATAAAAGAGAAATTAAATAATAATAATAGCAAACCCTTGCGACTTGTCGCGGTTCAATATAATGTCAATCATTGTACTAAGGTTGGGATGGAACATTCCAAGCAGTCGACCCATGTTATATGTGAGCAAAAAGTCCCCTTCGCGTCAAAATTTCTGTTAATTTTATTGACGCCGATATTGATGAATTCAAATATATTCACCGAAGCATCTATTTGTAATTTGTTTCCTAGTTCCGTACAAATTAGAGTACTACATTTTATTGGAATAGATTATTTTTACAATCATTTCGATTCAACAAAAAATGCAATTTAAAATTTTGTTTTTTCAATTAAAAAATGAAATTTAAAAGGTAGATGATTGAGTTAGTTTTCTGAAATCATTTTCACTTACTAACAATAATTATTTTAAAATTGAAATTATAAAATCTATCTATGTATAAAAGAAGACAAAGACCATGTTTCGGATTAAGTGACGGTGTAGCTCAGGAGTAAGATATCGGACTGAGACCTCTGAAGCTTGAGATCAATTCCTCAATATCATTTTTTTTTAAAGATATAATTCGATTTTATCACTTAAACAAATTATTTATTTTTTCAGTTTATTAATAAAATTATGTAGATTAAATATGAATTAATTCTTAATATTTATGAATTTGAATCAATTCACGGAGACATTCTTTAGATTCTATTAACATTTTAAGTCAAGGGCTCATAAATGTTCCAACCAGTGCACTAAAATATTGGAATGACAAATAGATGACTAATAAGTGGGACGAATGATTACAGTACATATAGAGACAAATGAACTCAAAATAGGACAGGGAAGGATTAAAGTGAGCGATTACAAGGGGGCGACCGACGTTCGAGTATGATTAACGAACTACGTGTGTTGCCACTAAAAAAAGTAAGATTGTAAAACGGACAAACAGCTACTGCTAAAACAAGTACAAGTACGGTACGGATTCACACTAGAACGAAGGTACGTACGAAGACTGAAAGCGACACAGCTAGAAGCTTCTGGTGATACTACATAGTATATTTATTCGGATTATTTAGACAGGTCGGTTTTTTCTCCAGACACTGCTACCTTTTAAATTTATCTACGGCGTCCTGTGGCTGCAATCGTAACGTCTTAATTTAAGTCACGCATTAATTTAAAACTTCTTTAAACCTGCCATTCTATATATATATATATATATTCTACTTTACGAATTGTCACTCCCAATTTTATTCCACTAGAAAACGTGTCTTTTATAGTCTTTGTTACACTTTTAAAGAATGGAATTGCGCTAAGTCATAGAACAAGACAATGGTCGATGACAAATCATTAATTTTACCTATAACCTCGTTTTACCGTAAAATTTACTGCATTCCCAGTTTATCACAGCAATTTCTCGTGTTATGATTGCAGGATATACGCAATACAATTTGGATTTCAAGATTTTAACGTTTGAGATTAAATAGTAAATGACGTAACTTTGTGGCGCGTGCGGGATCAGTTACGATTGTCAGCCAATCAGGATCGCCTACATGAAAAATAAATGCTTAGGGAGAGAATCCAAATTGAATCTCAACCGTTAGCCCTAAGGATTTATCTCCATTGGCGTAACTATCTTTTTTATGCTGGTCTTTATTTATTTCATTTTTCTTTACAAACATTTGTTTTCAGTCCTTCGTGTGTGATTGTTATACGCACGTTTGTGACGATTCAGTTCTCAGAGAAAGTGTGCCACTCTGTTTGAGATTGGTCGATTGAGCTGAATTTTTAATTGCATTGGTGAATCTGAATTACAAATTTAATTCTTGACATAAATTTCTCAAATTGAACTGAAGGTGTCGGTGTAAATGAATGCATCTCCGGGAGTTTATTTTAATTACTTATATGCTCCATGAAATGCTGTTTGAAAATACGTTGGCTTCTCATTTATTCCATACTCATATGCATACGAAAGAAATGGTTTCTTCTGAAACTAACACCGATTTAAACGCGTTTCTTATATCTGAATCCCAGAGGAAATATAAAGTTGGACTTGTTACTTCGCAAAAAGGTCTTTAAGGTTGTTCGTTTTGAGTGGGATGAAATAACGATTTTGTCTGCGATGGAATCGGAGTAGAGATGCTGGTGGAGAGGATGGAAGACATTAATATCTTGACATGATATATTATGAGGAAACAGTATCGATTTTCCAAAGTTATAGTAACGATGAGATGGATGCACGCTATAATTAAAAAGGACCTTTATAAAGGAGAAGTGCTTTTGAGATGTTAATATCCGAGATAGTTCTTAGTATTTTGGTTTTATTTCTTTAATAAGAAAAAAACACGTAAAAGTAATGAATAACGGGAAACTGTATTCCTAATTATCTAGAATTATATTTATAAATACTGATGTAAAAGAAACAAAACTAAAATGTATTTGAATTATTTAGAATAAACTCAATTTTCATCTTGCTATTCAAGATTAGGAAGCTTGTGAAATCAAACTCGTGGAACACACTTTCTTTGAGAGTATCTGAATATCTGAAATCTTTGAATTGTGATTGCGAAATAGCAATCGGTATCATTTGTTACAGACTACTGTTTCGTGATACGAGATCAGAACGATGCTATAAAAGTGTTGCTTCAAGTTGCAATGACAAGAGGCGGTAGAGATAACAGTACCAGAAAAGTATAGCAGCTATAGTCGTAGTAGCATTATCGGTAGTACTCTCTAATAATATAGTATAATAAGTAGTATAGCAATAGTAAATAGTATTAGTAGCGACTGCGGTTAGAAGTTGTATGAATCGTTACTGTTCTTGTTTTCTGTACAAATATAGCCAGATATATATATGGAGACGTAATTATTGCTCTGTTGGACGAAAACCCATTCGGAATTGGCTCGATTCAAGCATTCTCGTAGGAATCACGTGACATGACTCATGCTTCAATTTTCCAAAACCATTATTATCAAAAACGAAATGTGCACCGACTAATCGATGCTACTGCCAGGGACGCATCTTTCCAACTCCGAGCCCAGTTACTTTTCCTTGTTCACTCCTCCTACCCCGAGTGCCACCGAGTTTGCATTTATTTTAAGATTAGTCATGCGTTAATTCAAAAAGCTTTATTAATTGTACAAAATTAATTATCTTCGCAAATTGCAAATTATACATTTGTAGTGTTTAATGATACAAATAAAAGAATAATAAAGTATTTATATTAGCTAAATTATATATATTGTATATTCAAACAGTGCAAATTATATTTTGAATAAATTCTGAAAAATTGTGAATTTTAATATACTGCAAAAAATGATAGTTTGCGCTGAAACTTTTGGAATTATTTTATTAGTCTTTTCGATTATAGTCAAACAATTTACACGGGAGGTTAAATAAAATAATTCATCAGTGCATTATGATTTGTCCATAGATGGAAATCTGGTTTAGGCGAAGTACTGTTAAGCAATACCGTAAATATTAACTTGCTCCATTTAAGTACGACACGTTAAAAAATAACAAGATTATTTTTAAATGAATATTTTTAATTATCACGTAGTGTCAGGAATAGGTGCTTCACTGGAACTGTTGGACATAAATAAAGCCAGCAAAGGTCGTAAACATTAAAATTAAAAAAGGGGTTTTAAAACAGACCACAGTTGTGCCTTTACGTTTTCTACGTCCAAATTTATTACGATCTGCTTGAATAGAAACACGATTTTTTGGAGCTGCAAGTACCCATTAGAAGGTGAGCAATGCAAAGAGAATTATCTTGCCAACCCCATCAATTTTTGCAGTATAATTTATACTGTTCTGTCTTTAATTTAACCCAGTAAATTAACAACTGTCTCATTCGCATGTGTTAAAGTGGATTAACCGTTCGGATCGAGTGGAGTAACATTGTAAACGCATCCGCATACAGAAAATCCTCGTATAGATCAACGTGACAAATGTCAATGTCGAAATACGCTAACCAACACCTTATTAACCAACAAAATCACGTAATGCTAAACGCGCGTAATTCTTCCACAGTGACGCGATGTTAATTTTGAAATCACAACACATGTACGAATACACATGTGAACGTCTTATCTGGCCCTAATCTATAATTAAACAACCGAATCAATAACTGTGCAGACCGATTTACCCGATGCGAGCATTATTTACCCGAAGTTCTCTTGTGAATTTACTTTTTAGGCTCCCCCACATGAACACATCAATGCGTTTGCGTGTTAATGCTTGTTAACCCCGAGATTTATGGCCAGACTTAACCCCGCGACACTTTCGCGCTCGATTGCCACAGTTTCCACCCGGTGTTGAACTTAAAAGTACCGACAACCTCTTACTTCAGTTTCAAGCCGAAACCTTTATTTTATATTTTCCTTTACATTCCTTATTTTCTCCTTTATTGTAAACATTTTCGGTGGCATCGATTACGGTAACTCGAATATGCACTTTTTTGCCAGGTAAAAGAAATCCAAAGGAAAATTTTCGGAAATTAACTTAAGCAGCAATGGAACTGAAGAAGTCTCTTCAACACAAAAGTAAAAAAAAATGCCGGTAAAAAGTGGAAGGCTAATCGGTGGATCTGTATTCTGGAGTGAGAAGTTTGTTGTATCAGAATTTGATATCTGGCAGAGAATTATTTTCGTAATAATATATCCAGTTTGTGCATACATAGAAAATGAAACTGTTCGACTGATTGTTGCTATTATGTCAAGTCAATGACTATTGGATTTCGCTAAAACATCTGACTGCGTGCAAAGTTAATTTTGTCGTTGCAAATTTAGTTATTTCGTGTCAAAATTTGTCACAGTTATTGTAGAGCGCAATGTTTGCAGTTGAGATATTCACAACTTTACCCGAATTCTGTAAAATAACTATGACTGGCAGGAAAGTTAGACGTTAATCCTAAAGTGGATAACGGAATGTAGGATTGTTAATGTTGTGCAGTTAAGTTTAATTTAATCATATATAATTTATTAAATTATTCATACAACCACCTTTGTCAGTTTCATTTTCTTAGTGCAACTGTGAAATTATTTATCTATTGTATTAAAATAATTATTTCCAATATTACACTGACTCATTTAAAGAATTTTTGTGAATGTGTGGACTGTTGTAAGGTGGGTATAAGTGGACCCTGGT
>JABFPK010001046.1:0-12771 GCA_022817445.1 Habroteleia sp. ZL-2020
TTCGTGCGCCTCCTCGACACGATACCGTCGCAAATCCTACGGAATTTCGTTGCCAACGGGATTCAGCCGGACGCCACGCGACATGAAAATTAATTTCACCTATACATATTCCACAATATTTCAATTCACAGCAAGCTGTAGTTTACAAACGATTGGTAAACACGACTATTTTCAAGATTTCCGTACAGGGATTACAAATTTAGACGAATTTATAAATTGAGAAAAAGATTATTTTAAATTGTTGAATAAAGTTTAGATATGCGTAACGATATGACAATTATCAGAAAAATTCAAATAAAATATACGAAAACTTAATAGTTTGATATAGAATAATTAATTTTTTTTTAAAATAACAAAAATATAGAACAATGGGACCCTTATTGTTCCTAGATACCACATATGTATCCATGTAAAAATGTATATATATCTGTAGATTCCCATTTATGAGTACATATATGGGAGTTAATACATATTTTTACATAGGTACATATTATATACCTTAAAAATAAAAAATTTTCCTTTCTTAAAATCTTACTTTTCTTATAAAATATATATTAATAAAATCTCTCATTGAAAATTATATACTTGTATTTATATTACATTATACAATTTGTGGTATAGTCCATATGAACAAAATTCATAAATTATGCGAGAAAAATTAGTTAGATAATTATTTTTCAATATGCCCACACAAGATGTTCCTTTTTGTTCAATAACAGTAAGAAGGGTGACCTTTAGGAACAATATAAAATTCCTGGGACTTATTTTAGTGATTTTAATATTTATTAAAATTTTATTAAGTCAACGTTTCGTTCTTTTTGCAAGAACCTCATCAGGGCTACATACAAAAAATATATTTTTTAACTAACATTATAAATTATAAATTAATTTTAAATTACAAATTAAAATTTAGAAAAATTAAGGATTTTCCTAAAATTTATAAAGTTTAGCGCATTTAATAAATCTACAGAATTGCTAAATAAACAATATTATTTGGTTAATACATATCTATTTTTTATATTCGATGATATTTTATATAATTTTACTACAATTTTTTCTTTATACACAATAATAATACGTTTTTGTTATTGACGCGTTTTATTCTTTATAATTTATCTATCACTATCTTATGTTTATTTTAAATCGTTGCTAATGTCGAAAAATTAAAGCATTCCGACAGTATAAACGCTCTGAAGGGGTTGGGGAAACTGACATTGGACAAAAGTAGCGTATATACTCGGAAATCTTTCTCTCACTCTCTCTTTTTCTCCTTTGTTTCCTTAACAAAGACTTCACCTTGAAGAAATGAAACTTTCGGTTAAGATTTTCGAATTGCCGAATCGCACTTTAGTAGGATGCTTGTCCATTTTCTCCTCGCCATCTTGTAGATTTACAATGATCCTTTCTCTTTTCAGTTAAAACTGTTTGAAATGTTATTAACAATATTATGCAATTACTGTGATTATAAAAAAAGGATAATTTATCTTCACGAATGTGTGGTCAAAAATATTTTTTGCTTATTACATCGCTACTTATAAAAAATAAAAAAATGTGTTTTGGATAAAATTTATATTTTTGTGACATAAAATCTGAATCACCTATAAAACCATTTGGATTAATATTAATTGAACTTTAAAGTTGATCCTTATCCTATCCCTTAGAAAAAGGAATAAAGTGCTTTGTATGGGGTTGAATTGTATAGTCTAAAAAACCTGATTCGGAATCAGACTGTAGGGTAAGGAATCAGTATTTAATACAGTATATAATATATACATACATACATTATATACAGTATATAATACCTTGCCTTATAAGTTGGATGTTCGACTGATGCAAATATAAAATCTTCTCGTGAGAAGAAGACGTTAGATTTGCAAACCAATAAGATTTGATCTTTGACAGAGAATAAGAAATCAATATGTATATATATATAGAAAGAGGGATTAGAAATAAAGGAAGATGTCATCAAAATTAAATTAAAAGTATTTAAATTACTCTTAAATGATAGATTTTATAAACATCAAATTACACGAAAAAATTGTTTAAATTAATATTTTACTTGGAATACAATGAGGATATAATTTAAATAATATAAAAGATACAATCTTAGATATTATAATACATTATTATATTATGGAAAATAAAAACAGGAAAAGATTTATTATATTTTATTTTATTATATTGCATAAAATATATATATTATATTAAATTATTATTCTCAATAATTTTAATAATAACAATAATATAAAATATTACATGAATACTGTTAAATTTGTTTACATAAATAATGTTATGAAAATTGAAATCTTTATTACTAAATTTGTTTTATGAGACGATGTTCTCAATATTTTCTAATTTAAAATTTCAGTTTTTGTTAAATAAAAAGTATGATGTGATTTCGATGGTTTGGATAATAATATCAATTTCGATTAGTTGTTATATATTGATTAATTATATTTAAATTTTATGATTGTATATTTAATCTTACACGAACTTATTCTTATACAATCAGCTAAATTGTTTGGCAATTCAGTGATCGATATTTATCGTACATCGATTTAATCTGACATCCGGCTCTCAAAGGCAGAATTTTAATTCTAATAATCGGATTAGACTTTATTTCAAATAGAATATAATTGTATAAAGATATGATTATTATTTTATGCAAAATAGATTTTAAATTGTTTTAGACGGAATACCTTCGCTGCGCAAAAGGAAAACCAAGAAAAATACAATCACTTTTTAACGTAGAAATAACATTTTTTAGAGTATCAAGAAAATGAAGATTTTGTTTTAGAACAGTTTTGTATCATACAATTAACTCTTCGAAATATTTTAGTGTCAAGTTCATTTATTTTATATATAATTAAAACGTGTCGGATATATCTTATTAATAATAATTATTATAATCGATTAAAAATTATTTGCAATTCTACATAAGAAATGGTAATCTGAAATAATTTAAAATGAATATCTCAAGAAATTTTTAATTATCATTCATAATTAACATAATTTTCTATTGATTTTTATTTAATATTTAATTATATATACAACTGATTCTTTTTAAATTTGTCCAGTCACGTTCTTGAGACAATGTCTAATCAATGTAAAAAAATTGTTTTTATTTAACAAGATATAAATATCATTGACAAATATTTTATACTAAAATGAAAAATAAATTTAATTAATAATATTTTAATATTTTATAAATAGTTTAAAGAATATATTTCACAAAACAGCGTTTTATAAACCAGTACTGAAAATAATTAAAAATAAATTAATTTCCATAGATTGTTTTTTAATCGCAGTAGTATCGAATAGTATGATATAGTTTCTCAATTTAAAAATAAAAAATTTCGTTTAAACATATATATATATAAGTATAATATTAAAAATTTTAAATGCTATTAATGATAGCTCATAATTATGTTTAGTTGCACCATTGTTCAGTTCTAAAAGTTGCGTTCTAACAATCGAAGTGTAGAATAAAAATAACGCGTCAGTTATAAAAATGTATTGTACCGGATGGTATTGTAGGAGCCAACGCCATTATGAACGGAAAGGTATGGTGAGATAGTTGAAATAGTTACAAGCTATATTATATATATACATAATTGAAATCTGACACAGAAATAGAGATTACAAAATCTAAAGCAATAACCATTCCAAAAATTACCCTAAGAAAAAAATTATTAAACTGACTAGCTTTACCGGTACAGTGTGAATATACTCTCAAAAGCTAATTAATATTTGGGGTATTAAAATTTAAATATGTCTCCTTTTTATTACCAGCATATGGAATCATTCTACTATCTAAAATAATATCTTTTTTATTGTTTAAAATATATTCTTACTATAATAAGTAAAATAGTAATTTATATAATTCTTTTTTCTCTACGTATCATACTTTATAACTACACATTAAATTCTTAAATCTTAAATAAATAAATGTTAATAATAACGATAGAATAAATATTATGTCAACATTGATTTGCATCTTAATGTCTTTAAAAATTTTTATTCAAAAATTTTTCTTCTATATATAAAAATTACAATGAAATGAATGAAAGAAAGAAAGAAAAAAATATTGTTATTTTTTATAATTTACGTCATTATTAAATTAACTAACATTATTACATTTAGTCTATTCAGCTTCATTCAGCATCATGCAATTTCATCGTATAAAGTACAAGGACAATTTTTGTTCAAGTGAACAAAATATCGATTAATTTTATCAATTACAAAAATTTTAATTGCATTCTGTTAAACTGCATTGCGAATGTTTATTAGTTTAAATATGTGATCATATTTATTTTAGACATTTATTTAAAAGTCCGACGTGACTAAAATAAATAACCTTGCTATTATATCAAAATAAATTGGAAAGATAATGATTTTTTTATTTTAATTAGATTTTTTAATGTTGATTAATTTTTTTTCATTGCTTAAAGTTATACACTTTTTTTTATTTATAATATAATTAAAAAATAAGAAGACTATACATTATTTGGCCTGTTTATCGACTAATTATTATTATTATAAGTGTATTATTGCAAATTTATTAAAAGAATATTATTTTTAAACAATTATGCTATATTTTAAAACAGAAAAAGTAGATAATTATTTAAATTTAGATATGATGTGAAAAGGATAACTATTATATTTTGAAATATAAGATTATTCAAATTTGAAACATTTTTGAAATTAATAAAAAAACAGAAAAAGTTGGACGTTAGTTTAGAAATTTAGAAAGAATCAACAAAAAATATTGTGTATACAATTAAAATAATGAATTTTATACTGGATAATACTGGAACTCTTGTGGATGATAACATAATGATAAGATTTTAATCTTTTAAGTTAATAACCAATTTTGCAATTTGTTTAAAAATTTATGGTAATAACGGCAGAACAGATATCCTGATATATATATATCTTAGAACATCAGTTATTATCGAAAGAGTGTGTTATACTTTTGGATATTGCATTTATTTCGTTTCACAAGTTTTTATATTATATTGTACTAGATTTTCTTAAAAATGTTAATTAAATAAAAATCGTATAAAAATAATGCATTAAATACTTTATTATAAAATTGTATTTAATTTAGACTTATATTTCAAATAAGCATAATTCCTGTATACTATTTTATATTATAATATGTGTAAAAACATATATTTTGCAAATTTAAATAATGATTTTGATCTCGCGATTTAAATCATAACAACCTAAGAACAAAATAAATAAATAACCAGTAGAAAAAAATAAATATTCATACATTCATTTGTATAAATGTTGATGACAACTTTTCAACAGTTTGCTACGGCCTTGTTATTAATTAGCATTTGTATAAGGATTTTTTTGAAATTAAAATGTGTAAAAGACTAAATAAGATTCTTAATATTTTGCAGAAGTCGAGGAGCGGACTGGAGGGAAGGCTCGTGGCGGTAAACTCGCGCGCCGAGCACGTTCCTTCAAAGAAGACTTCCTGGAGAAACTGTCCCAGATGCGTTCTCCGGGTGGCAACACCGGCGGCGGCGGCAGCGGCGCCGCGACGCGTGCGACCTCGCCCTTGTCGCCACGCACTCCTCGGGACAAAAATTCGGTCGCAGATGACAACCTCGACAAAAACCCCCTACGCGACCTGCACCTACACGTACGCCAAATGCAAGTGGCACTTCTACATTTTCGGGACGTCGTGTCCAAGAACAAATTAGAAATGCTACCGGGTAACGGCACCATTGTCCTGGACACCGTTACCACCATACACACAGTGCTAAAAAACATCCTGCTTTACGAAAATAGGTAATTCTTGCAACCTCATTTTTAGCGTGTTGAAGACAAATTATACTACATTGTAAGAGGATACGTCATGAACTCATGACCTCCAAAACGGTGAATCTGACCTATGTTTTAAATTTCATTATTTCTTTTAGATAACATAAATACCAGGTGCAGAAGCATGAAATCGGAATTGTTTTGTAAAAATGACACGCTTGTTGTTTGAAAGTGATAAAAACTATTTTATTCAAAATAATCTCCATTGATATATATTTATGCATTTTTTCCACCTCTTCGGTAGTTTAGGAAAGCCGGAGAGGTGGGAAAACAGATCTTCTTTTAAAACGAACAAGTCGAGCCATTCTTTTACGTTTTCATTAATCGGACGGAGCGAAGTTTGGAGAGTAAGCTGCATGCGTAGCTCCCAATTGAACGCTTCAATCGTTCCCTGACCAGTTTTGCTGTGTATGATAGAGCATTATCATGGACTTTGTGCGTGTGTGCAAAATGACATTGTGTAGTCTTCTTCCATATAGGTTTTTATTGCTTATAATAGATTACACCCTTTTAATCCTACAAAACACAGAGCATTGTCTTCTTTCCAAAGCGATTTGATCTTACAGTGAATGTCGATGGTTCATCTAGATTCACCCATGATTTCTGACGCTTAGTATTCTCAAAGTATATCCATTTTTCATCACTTGTCACGATTCGATGGAAAAATGACTTTCTTTTGTATCTTTCGAGTAGTATTTCACAAGTGGTTTTTCGATTTTCTTGCTGTCTTTCATTCAGTTTATGAAGAACCCATTTTCCCGCTTTCCGAATCTTTCAAATGAATGGAGACGGCTTTCTGCGTCACAATCAATTGTTCCGCGATTTCTTGTTGAGTTTGAGCATCATCTTCATCCAATAAAACTTTGCAATTCGTTGTCTTCGAAATTTTTCGGTGGTTTCCTATACTCTTCGTTTCTCACGTCAAAATCACCACTTTTGAATTCTTTAAACCACTCGAAACACTGTATTTTACTAAGGACATGATCATCGTAAGCTTCGATAAGCATTCGATGCGATTCTACAGCAGTTTTCTTCAAATGATAAAAAAAATGAATGCTGTCCGCAGATCGTAATTTGTAGAAGCAAAACTCGACATGATTAAGGTTATAGAAAAATATAATGGTGCATGGAACTTGGGTTGTGTGTTGAAAATCTTTGTCAACTGTTAGAAGAAGATGATGGGGTTGCAGAAGCGGTCTTTCGGTCCCTAAACTGATGGCTAACGCTATCTATAGGGAATTTCCGGTTTCATACTTCTACACCTATGGTAACTTAATTAAAATGCAGTTCGATTTTCTAACTTTTTTCGATATGATTTTAAAATAATACTACGAATTTTGGGAAATTTAAAATGATGTCTTGTTGCTGCAAAAGAGTTAGATTTTTTTCAAATTTCATATTTGTTTCGTTCAGTGCTCATGATATTTCTCATTATATTTCGGTGTTTAAACATCATTGGAAGTATGCTCCAGTAGATTAAATAAAAATACAAAATGTGATAAACAAACTGCGGCGCACACTGCATAAAATGATTTTTCTTGTTTCTTAAAGTAAGAAATTTTCTTCTTTTAAATACAAAAACAAACAAAAGTATATATATTTCTTTTCTTTACTATTTCAAAAGAAAAATTTTTTTAGTATATACAATCATACAAAAGTATGATTCTAACGATATACTTGTTTGATTATTTCATAATTACCAATTTGTAATTTTTAATTCATATTTAAACGAAATTTCGTCAAAGGATATTAAGTAAACATTGATTTCGAGATATAATCTATTTATAACTTTTGAATTATTTTTATTTTAGTCTGTAGTTTTTTATGACTTTTACGACTATACTTTAATGAGCGAAGTTAAAAAAAATGAGACATACTTTTTTTAATAACGATTAAGAAAACGAGTTATTTTAATTAATTAAATTAAATATTATTAACAAAAAATATTTCTCTATTACTTTATTTATATACTATCCTTAAAGTATATCGCGATATGAAAAATCAATTAATTTTGATACCAGTTATGCGATTTATTGTGACTTTTGTTTGAAGAAATTCATTGAATTTTGCTTCGAAAAATAGCGAAAAAAGTGATTTTCATGTTTATGATTAAATGTAAAAAGTTAAAATAAAAATTTAAAATGACTTTTTTTACTTTTTATGCTCTCATTTTTTCAAAACGATTTCATATACTTTGATTTTCTCTTAAATTCGATCGCCTTAATTTTGTATTTGTATTAATAACACCGAGAAAAAAGTTAATAGAATTAACAAAATCTGTTAAACTTTGTATTTCATTAACTATTTAAATAGATAATTTTTTTTAACTCATTTGGTTAAAAATAAAAAATAAATAATTCCAAATTTAGACATAGCTAATATCTTGATAAAAACATAATAGAACAATTATGCATAATATAACTATAAAAATCTTTACTATACATAATCCCTTCTTTATGTGTATAATACGATTTCAGTAATATAAAAATTAATTATTTATATTATCTCATTAATTAATAATAATAAAGACTCGCGTGCTGAAGAACTGTACTAAAACGGTAAAGAAATTTCAAGTAGAAACTATTCTTAATGGTTTTACTTTTTTTGATATATATATTAATTGCAGTACACAAAATTAATACATACGTAAATCTATACATTTTTAAGAAACATTTGGAGTATAGTTTTACATAAGTATATATCCATTTCTTATATTATGTTTCCATTTCCTAATTCAGCACAATTTAATTATTTATTTAAATAAATATTATTTAATGTCAATTAAATTATTCGTAATACATATAATACTTATTAGATATTTTATATCGTATAATATAAATCAGTTTTATTAATCAAATTTAGCTGGTATGCATAGAGCATTTGTTCAATACAATTTATATATAATTATATTTAAAGCATAACAATATTTTGAAGAGAAATAATACACTAATAAGATCACAACGTGTGTCTCAGAACATGCTTTTTTACTCAGTTGATAAAAATACAATTGGAAATATATTTTTGATAACCCGTTTTTATAATATTAAGATATTTTAAGAACAATTTCAAGAAAAATAATAAATGTACAATAAGATTTTGTAATTCCCCCAAAAATAATAATTATATTGAAGAATATTATAAAATATTGTTAAATATTTTTTAACGATAATAGCATAATTAATTTTAGTAAAAATTTTAAATATGTATATAAAAAATCGTATAAAGATGAAAAGTAAATATTAGCCGAGTTGATTATATTTAATTTTATATAAATTGTATTTTAAATACACATTACAGTATTATCGAATAAAATATTATGTATTTTGCAATATATAATAATATAAATGGAATATTTATTTAATTTATTATGAATTATGCAAAGACTAATGAAAAGGAAATCATTTATTTATTGTATATGTTCTTAATTATAAATAAGTGTGATGTAAAATGTTTCTCAACACTTATTAACAAAGTATCGTTCCAACATTTATATTGAATAATTTTAAAAATTATAAATTTTTAACGTTTTGTAGACTTTTCAAAGATCTGTAGAATATTACCCGCACAAAAATATTATAGAAATTTCTTCTGAAGTCTTAACGTCTTCTTCTAAGATGTTTTTAGAAAATAAAGTTTCAGTTTTTTTGTCGAGTTTGTAGTCCAAAAGTTATGTTTGGAGTTACCATTAGCTAAAGAGCTATTAATTAAAGAGAATAATAAGAAGAACATATTTTTGATTATTTTTAAGAGTAAAATTGTTTTCAAAATGAATATTTAAAACGAAATGATTATGATTATGAAGTGCTAGATATATTTATCGGATCTAAAAAATTTGCGAATATATACAATTTGTTCGTTTCACTTGAAAAAATCACACGATTTCTCACTCCAAAATCGTCCTTAATTTTTCATTACGGATTAGGATAATACAATAGAAAATAGACTTTTATTTAAAATATATGTTTAATTATTTAATTTTTTATAAATTATATTTAATTAAATATTGGAATATGTAAATACACAACTTTTTGAATTCACATTTTCGAATTTTTTTATTAAAAAAATGTATTTGTGATCTTTTTGATTTGTAAAAATTTTGATCGTTTATAACTTTTAAAAATTGCAATAATTATAATAATTATAATTCAATTTATTGTTAAAAATGTTAGGAATTCTTAGAAATATTTTTCATCAATTATCATAAATTATTTTCTAACGTAATAGTAATTTTCTTCAAATTAGTTTACTAAATGATTTACGATATAATCAGCCAGTGAGTTTTCATTTTGCCGCAGAGGCGTTAAGGTTATATGCTGTTTAACACAAACTTGGTTTAATGTTCAAAATTTGTACTCATTACTGTTTTTGTAATTACAGTTCTACTTTGGGCTCCGCGTCGAATCAAGTTTACCAAGCCCTGGCGCAACTTTTGAAACTTTGTGACGACGTATTGTTACACGGGGACCAGTCTTCGGCTTTAGATACCGAAAATGTGACGTACGTAATTGGCCTGGTTGAAGAAGCTGTCAAAAATTTGGTAACACTTGCTCAAGAAAAGATCTCAAACAGACAGAAATCTATAGTACCTGCCTCGAACAATAGGTGAGATAATAGCAATTTTAAATTATAATAAAATAATCAAATCAATTGATTTTATTATATTTAATGATTGGAGCTTTTTATGTAAAAGAAAAATTATCATATAGAGCGAGTTTTCACAGGTCATTTAGTTATATTGGCAGATTATTTTCAAAAATGCTTGGTCTCTCAAAAACTAAAGAAAATAAAATAAAGAATTAAAAAATAGACTATTCTTTTTTTAGTTTTGTTTTACTTAATATTCAAAATTTACAAATAATACAAATTTAAGAGTTGTTATAAAAATTAAATCATGTTTACTCTTTACCCTTTAAACGATTAAATGAGAATTTACTGTGATAAAATATCCCGTGATAAGTTTTATCTAGTGACAGTTGCCTTATGAGACGTAACGTCTGAGATTCTTATTGATTTAATTTTGTTTTTGTTGCAGAACTTCGGGATACAATAGTTCAGAACTTACACCGCAAAGAAATTCGCTACCTGATATTCCATTGACGCCAAGAGAAAGGCAAATCTTGGAACAAACGGCCACATCGAGTAGTTTAGTTCGAAGTTCTCATAGCTCAGAATCGATTCTGAGGGATTCTAGTCCTCCTCCCAAACCACCTCTTCCTGACAGGTTTATGCACAGTCTATATAATCACGCAAACGAAAAGTAAAAATCATCTCACGTATTTTTATGTTAGTTTGCTGCAGCAATCATTTTATTCTCTTATTGTTTGGATAAAACAATTTTCAACCATTTTCCATTCTTTTGGGCAATCTAGAAATTTTAAAAAGAAGTATATAAAGTTTTTGAGTATCGAGTATTTTTAAATTATTTATGAAAAGTTTGGTATTCGTAATATACATGTATACATCCATTATGTATAAACTATAATATGAATATAAAATTTATGTGCAATTTATGTGCTTGTGTCAAAAATTTGTTTTTTAATGTAATCGTATTCTAACAGTTTGTTAGAAAGGATGGAAAATGTTTATACAATTTTATGGAATGCAATTAATTTTTTAAAATATTAAATGCATTCTTCACTAAAATTCAGTTTTAGAATAAAATATGTATAAGAATTCAATTCAAAAGTTTCTGATTGTGAGATATAATTGTAAAATTAAATTTTAATTTGCTGCATTGAAGTTATTGAAGAATTGAATCAATTTGTTAATAATGGTTCTAATATTTTTGTATAGAACAATATGCTTGTCCGAAGAAAACAGTTCCTCTGAAACCCCACCACCTTTGCCACCAAAAAGAAGAACGCGAACGCAACAGTTACTGGACGAATCCGAGGGGTTACTGGTTACGAGTTTTGACAGAGTTTCATTGCGAAGTCGATCTCCAGAGGACTCTTCGTCTCTTCTGAGTGCATCAGCTGGCAGCTTGGATTCAGCTTTGAATCACTCGAGGGACGAAGAGGAAATCCGCGCTATCATGGGACCAAATGATGAGTCGCTTAACGATAATATGGATCTTAGTTTAATTGCTACTATGAAAGGTACAGCCATAATAATAATCGCATTTAAAAATAAAAGAAATTATATATTTAAATACTCATTCTTCTATACAAGTTTACAAGTTAAATCAAAAGTGAAATTAATTTTAAAAAATGTTTGAAAAGAAACGCACGTGTGTTAAGTGACTGTCGCATAAAAATAATATTTAAGAATTAAATGAAGAAGAAAGTCGCAAAAAATCATAATTATATGAGAAAGCAGATGGCCTGCAGCTTAGTCAGTGGAGAAACTGACTATAGTAAAAGCGTTGTTCAATGAAGCAATTGATTTTTTATGCAGAAACTCAGTGTAATGAAAACTCACGAAGAAGTGAATATTACCTGAAAATAATATTTTATTGTATATTCCGCTAAATTTTGGTGTATATTTTGAACAAATAAAAATTTGTGTGAAAAGTTTCACTATTAATTTAAAAATCGATATTCCTTTTGACGTCAGAAATGAAATTTAAAGAGCTGATTTATTTACTTTTTGATAAGACTTGTGTGCATTGAAAATATTCTTTGATAAAATATTTGAAATAAAATATTTACTAAAAGTCCATAAATTCTATAGATATTATAAAATTAATTTTATACTGATATAACCTTGTCATTCACTTGTAAATGTTTTTTTTATAATTGGATAATCATTTGAGAGTAATTATAATGTTATTATTATTGTGAATATTATTTATTCGATTATATTATATACAGTTTGTACAAAAATTTTAAAACAACTTTCTTAATTTTAAATTATTTCTAGGCATGCAGATAAATGGAAATTCGCAGTGTGGTTGTTGGGATGGTTCGGAAACAAGTTTGCCAAGCACTATGC
>JABFPK010001049.1:0-12759 GCA_022817445.1 Habroteleia sp. ZL-2020
CCCATATACATACACATACACCGTTAAAGTAGTTGTATAGAGTCGAATTTTTTAACACATATACTTTTTACAAAATCTTATTTATAATAGCGGTACTTGCGATTATAATTATAAATATCGTTATTAATCAATTAATTATATATTCTTATTCTTATTCTTATTATTATTATTACTAATAATTATTGTACATGATAGAAAACAATGTGACATGTACAAAGTGCATAATTTTTTAGGATTCTTTCATATTCTTATTCACGTTTTTGTAATCTAAAGAGAAAAAGGGACGCGTGAACGAATTGCGTTGATTCGGTATTTTGCGGTCCGATGTCTGTGCTGTCCAACTTTCAATTGTTAAAGACGTTAGATAAAGTATCTTTCATCGACGTAATCCATTACAGCGTCCGGGATGCGTCCTTAGATGGCGCTTTCATGAACGTTTTCCACAACTTCTAGGATTCTGTAAAATTGTCATGGAATCTTAAATACACCACTACGAAAAAATTGAATTGATTACAAAACAAAGACAAGAAACAAACAAAATTTAAACGTAACCATAAGTGTTCGATTGTCTAGCTGCCGTTGCGCTCTTGTGTATGTAACGAAATACTACAAAGGAAACATTGCAAAATAAAAAAAACAGAAAAGAAAAAAGACAAAAAAAAACAAAAAAAAAGATGGAAAAGATAGATACTGCTAATCACTCATTTTTTCTCGTCGACTCACACAACTTTGTAGTTAGTAATTGATCATCATGAAATGACGACGAATGAATTCATTAGTTTGGCAATCATGAGAACAACTTAAGCAATTTTATACGACTTTTATTGACGAAGAGAAAAAAGAGATAATCGCCTCTCTTTTATGGACGACGCCTTGTACCCTAAAGTTATCTTAGGCTGTCAGTTACGACGTGAATGTGCGATAAAAACAAAAATTTAAAAAAAGAAAGGAAGGAAGAAAGAAAAGATTGATTGTGTATAGACCTAAGCGGAATGGAACTTAACATGAAATGCTCTATTTTGTTCGTTTATGTACTATGAAAGATAATTATATATTTTTTCTTTGTTTGTTATCCCCACTTTTTTTCCTACGCTAAAAGACGGATTTAACGGTGGGCATGCCCGTTACTGTAATGTCAAGTCGTTCAGTTGCAGATTACGGTTGTAATTATATTATCATTCGTTTCTCTCGTCTTCGTTTATAAACGTAAATCCGTAAATCGAACTTTGGTTTGAAATTGATTGCAATTTCCATTTTTAATTCATGTTTTTTGCGAACGACTGTAATGAATCAATTTTCATGGTTTTTTACTCTTGCTTTTTTCCTTTCATTTTTACTTGTTTATATTAATCAATTATTATAAATATTATGTCTTAATTATTTGTAGATAGTAGACTTAATCGGAAATAAGTGTTACGGGTTTGAAATTATACAATGCAATATGGCAATGCAAAAGAGCGTGCGATAAAATTGTCTATGTCAATTTTGTAACATCTATTTTTATTATGTAACGATCTTTTCATTTCTTCTCTTGATTTATACCCGTTAACAACGATTCTTCGTTGTATATTGTAAAACGACGTTGTTAGACTGACGACAAATTGTCATAAGTATTATTTTTTTTCTGTATTTTGAGCTTCTTATACTAATAGAATTAACGGTCCCTTTTCTCTTCGTTCGGCGGGTCAGTTGCTGCGTTTTGTGTACATTTCAAAATTGATGCAATTCGCTTTTAAAATAACATTCCTCGCGCGTCTTTACATTTTACAAACAATGATTGCGCGCAATCTTTTAACCGCAATTTGAATTAATTCTTTTAACATAAATGAAGCCACGTGAATCACACGAATTTTTGATGAAATTCGAATGATTTTAATTGTTATCAATTTTATTTGCAATCGATTTCAAATCAAGAACACAGCTTCTAAATGTAAATTTTATGTTTTCTAAGAATAAATTTTATGAAACGAGATACGTGATTATTTTTGTGTTTTGCGTTCTTCTTAAAGAATTTAAATTTGATTTTTGTAGTAGATTTTTTGGAAAATAGGTATAAATTTCACCGAACATTAGATCTGATCGTGAACATATTTTTTGCAATGTTTACCTATGCTTTATACGATATACTAATTCTAAATCAATTACAATTTTACAGTAGTATTTTAATAAATGTGATATAGCAACGAAGAATTAACCGTTTCCTAGATGTGTAAGTGCGATTAAATTTTATAAACTAAAATTTTATAACGATAAATGTACATCTTTTTAATTGTGCTTTCTTCTTTCTAACTCGTTAACACATTTTATAACTATAAATTTTTATAAGAGTTCTTGTGGTTTTTCAAAAAATCATGACAAAAGTACATTTAAATTCTTATTTGGTGTAATATATTCTGATTCCATCTATTTCAAATTTTTCCGTCTTTCAATACTAACGTGAATATTGTAATAGAATATGACAGACATTGAGAAAACTTAAAATTTCTTGAAAACGCCATTTTTCAATTTTTTAGATAATTTTAGGTAACACATTTTTATTGAAGAATAATGTAATTTGTGCTCTGTGATCTAATATGTAAAAGAATTTCGTAATTATTTGTTGAATATAATATTTTAATGAAATTGATCTTGTTGAAGTATAAAATAAGAATTGTAAAAAGATTATTTCAGCTGTTAAATATGAAGGAAATAAAGATAAATTCATTAGTATAACTAATTAATTAACTTTTAGTTGCTACTGTTGTAAACTATTTTTATAACATGTGACAATAATAATAATAATAATAATGATATTAAAAAAAATCCATTTGATTTATCATTACATTTTAAAATCAAATATTGAATTTTTCATAAGATAAATAATTTGACACAACTAAGCTAATTGTAGAATTGATAAACATTGTTTATAATTGTTCAAAACACCTGTTCAATTAATAATTAATTAAAGAAATAACAAATATAGTATTATAATTAATAAGAACGTTAATAGCTATTTATTATTTTTTGAAATTAAAATATATTTTTTATATCAATACAACGTGATGTGCAATTTATATATATTTTTATGACTAATGCTGCAATGTTATCTGTTTCATTTAAATAATATTTTCCAAAAGTTCAAAAAAATATGCTAATCTTAAATAAAATTTGTGAAATATATCTATATTTTTAATATGTACATAAATCTAAGAATTTTATTAGTGAATATTTATTATACTTTAAATTATTATGTACATTAAAGGCATTGTCCAAATTATAACTAATTACAAAAAGTCATGTAAATAATTATTTAAATTATCCACACTTTATTTTCTTGACAAGATTTAATTACGAAATCCTTTTGCTTCATATAACTCACTACAACTGTCCTCTATTTAACGAGCAATTCTACGAATAAGAAAAAAAAAAGAAAATAAAAAAATCAGAAAAAGTAGCAATAAAACTCGAATATTGATAATAATAACTATGATGCTTGGACATGTAGATATTGAAGACTTGAAAATCATATGAAAGAAAATTCATTAATTAAAAAAGGTAATTAGCAAAGCCCACAACGGACTGTCATGCTCTAATTGTTATAGCACTTTGGGCTGGCGTTTAACATCTACTATAAACTGAAAACGATTTGTAAGTTACCGTGAGCCGACATAGAGAAAATAACCGATTTCTGTAAATATTACACTAAGTACCTAAATAAGGAGCGCCATATTGATATGAATAAATAAAAAAACTGAAAATAACTAAACTAACAAGACAGTTTAAAGAACTAAAATAATAATAATTATAAAACATAAACATACGAATGAAAGATCTAAATGTAATTATAATAAGTCAGAGTAGCATATGTTGTGGGTGTTTTTTTATTATCATTATTTTTAGTTTTTTTTAATTGTTAAGCATGAATGAAAACTTGTAAACTCAATGGCGGTCATTCTTTGTGGCAGCTAGTCAAAGGCTAATAGCAAGGGGTGTATTTGATATAGATACAAAATTTGAATAATCAAAATTAAAGAGAATGATGTGAAGTGAAATGTCAAGCTTTTGTGGACCAGGAATTAAGACGTTTAGGACGTCAGAAAATTGGACGCAATTCGGTTCGTCGCAAAGAAGTTACACAAGACAAGTTAATGAAAGCTCATTCTTAAGACTATGATAAGCGATATCGTTAGGAAATTTTCATTACAGGAGTTGAGGAAGAGCGCGCCATTTATATTTCGTAAACGCATTCATTTCCTCCTCAACATTTGTCCAAATAATTATTACGTTTGCGAAATGCGTTTTTGATAACTTATTGCGTTTATTGTAAGCGAAACAAATTATTACTGCCATGTACACTTCCGCGGTGGCTTGTTTTACTTAAGCGAACAGGTAACTAAGCGGCGGAGTACATTTTTCTTTTCCTTTCGTTAAAAATTCGAAACGATTTGAAATCCATTTACTATACGACACGAATTAGAGTGAGAAATTGATGTGTAAATAATGAATGTGTGGTTTTTTGGTCAACACAATTTGAACTCTTTAGAAGAGTATTAGTTTGGAAAAAGAAATATTCTCATTAAAAAGAATTAAAAACGAAATATTAAAATCTTTTGTAATATAATTTACAACGAGTAACGCTAGCAAGTTCTCTTTAATTTTGCATTTGTTTGATTCATTTATTTAATTTGTTTATTATAATAAGTAAGCCTTGATCGTAAAAATTACAATGTATTGCTAATAGGTAGCGGCGTTTGTGGAACTTCCACGTAATTAGTCGTATGTGATATTGGCAATTAGTGGTATTAAACATATCTTTTGCTATTATTTTAATATTTCGTTGTGGTCGATTTAAAATTTAAATCGACAACATTTTATTCTAACGTTTTGAAAAAAAAATACCAAAATTTAGTCACTTACAATATTGCACGAATAATTAAAAAAGTTCATGTATTGTTTGCAGGAAGTTTTTGCTTGGTCTATGTAGATACGTAACGTGCATGTCGTCTGTACAAAATTTTTGCGAATTTGGTAGACATTTTTAAGACAATTTGGTGATAAATTTGTATGAAGTTTGTATAATTGCTTTTAAAAATTATTTTGATAGTTCAAAAATAACGTTTAAGGCTATTATTAATATATGATTTTATTATAAAACGAGTTTAAATTTGTAAGTTTAATGAAAAGTGAAATTCGACTCTTGATGACTTTCAAAAGCGATTGATAGATCTTCATTCTCTTATTCGACAGCCATTTTTTAAATTATATAATATAATAATGGTATTGCTAATAATATTTTATTCAAATAATGTAATCTATTTATATTTTTATTGATAAAAATTAAATTGTACAATTTATTTTTTTCAATAATTACTATTAACGATGAAAGTATTTTGTGAAACTTTGTTTATTCGAGTGAAAGACCAAATTTAATAATTATAAATATTGTCAAATTAGGAACAAAATGGATAATTTGAAATTGAGATTGCTTATATATTTCTGACGAGGACTCGTGAAGCCGAAACGCTATAAAATAAATATATAAACAATGCCAAATTATCTGTTTTGTTTCTCATCTGGTAATTTTTGCAATTATTAAATTAACACTTAAAAAGGAGCATAGTTGTCTTATTATTGAAAAACGAAATATTTGATAGAAAACATTGAAAAGTATTTTATAGTCTTAATAATTGCTATGATTCGAATCATGGAAGACACGAAGTTGCTAACGGTGGGAGAGTATTTGGAAAAAGAAAAATTTGAAAGTTGGACAATTTTGTTGGAAAACTTTGCCTTTTATACATTTTTTCTAAATCATATCTGAAGTCATTGGAATCAATAGGTTAAGTTCTTCAGCTAACTTAGTTCTGCCCCGGGAGGGTTACCCATTTTCAATTCACCAAGTTTCTGCGTGATAGTTAATCGGGCTTATAATAGCTCCTTGAGAAGTCTTTAGATAATCCTCTGAATAGATCCCCGATTCAATCAAATTTGGTATGTCTTTATAGGATCAAGCCAACTGATTTCCTGCACTTATCACATCCAGAGCTCATGTATCATACAATCTTCACGAATAAGTCAACCATATTCCGTCGATTCGAAACTTAGATGACACTAATGAACTCAATTTCATTACCGTGACCAGAGAGAATTGAAGACATGGACAATATGAAAATGAATTGTTTTTGTTGGTTACTAAAATCTCATCATAGCATTTGTCTTCTGTCCGAAATTTTAGTATTTGAGTAATTTTTTGAAAGTAAATGAAAATGACCTTACAATTTTGTATATCCTGGCTTCTCCATGTAATTGTATGCAAAGTCAATCGAAGACAATCTAGTTATTGATACCATATTGTTGAAGATCTTGGCATCAGAGTGGCATTTATTGTAAATAATTTTTACAGATTGGTTATCCCTTCTTGGACATTTATGTTGATACCTAGAAGTTTAATATTAAAATAGAAGGATGACAACGACGTTCATTGGGCAGAGCTTCTTCTTAACAATTGGAAAATTTATTTGGATTGGTGATTATCACAATGACATCTGAGTGGTAAAATCCTTCAAGTTCCCAAACGTCTACCTTATTTTTTGATAAGGCCAAGTTATAAATTCTTTCTTTATCCTTCACTATTACATAACAACTGCTGGATGTTTCATAGGGTTTAACGAGGTCAACTGTCTCCTCAAAAATATCATAATACTCTTGTGAAACATTACATAAGGAGGTGCTGGTTTGTGAAATTTCCTAAAATGAGAATCCAAGATTAGTGGTAAAGCATTGCTTATCTATTTAGTTGTAGAATTAATTCCATATTATCTTTTTTGTATCGACTTCAAGGTCTATAATTCGTCATCTACAATTGTCAATTCTGTTCATCAATTTGATTCCCATGCAAAGCATGTGCCGTCCGTTCTGATTGTTCTATGGGTGGCTACCATATTGACCATATTGATCTTAAGCTTCGGGTTTATTGTCACTAGGCTATTAAAAGATGTTATCGCACCAGATCTTATCAAACTATAACAGTAATGAAGACACGTCCTACGATAGTGGCTTCAAAATAAATAGAGTTCTGTACCAATTGATCCTTTTTTTTACTGCATTGGAAGACAAATATCCAACATTGCTTCGATTAAACAGCTCAGAGCATCGATTTCTGTGTAGCTATTTTTCTGTAATATCTTTACATTTGTCTTCTGGGTTATTTTCTGGGTTTATGAGGTAATATCTGAATTTAGACAAGGGAGTGTCTACCAATAAAAGGGAGACAGATGGAGACGAGTTGGATTAGCAGCCATACGAAATTATTTCGAAGCATTCATTATTTGAAATGATGGCAAGTGTTACAATAAGAGAAGATATCATTATAGAGACTTTGGTCATTCTGCTAAGTGCACAAATTTATGGTTGTCCTAATAATATCTTTGTGATCTTTCTCAACTTTTGCTTATTCAAGTGAAATTTATTTTTACTAGATATTTTTGTTCCTAAATACTCGGAAAGGTCTTCTTAAAAATATCTAAAACAGATGTTAGGTCAAATCTTTCACCAAATGTTTTAAAGATGTTAAATCGTTCATCTCAGTATGCTCGTTAAGTTCAACTTCATTCGTATGATGTTTCTTTTTTGTCGTAATATTCACAATTTTGAACAGTGTGGATGTAGAACCTTATCTAACTTCCGCTAATATTTTGATAAGAAATACTTTCACGATAACAAATAATTTAAACATTTTTAATGTAATGGATACATTTCATCTTATAAGCCAATTAATTAAACAGACGAATGTTTAAACAATAAATGTATGTTGATTTATTTATAAAATTTTATTTTTTATTCATTTCTCTTTTAATTTCATTCGATTGAATTGTAATCGAATTTGACTTGCTTTATCATGGAGTCAAAAGATAATAATTTAATCAAGTTTGAATACAGATAAAAAGAATAACGAACAATTAAAATAAAAATAGGTTCTAAAATTTGTTGTAATTATTTAACGTCACATTAAGGTTAAATAAATTATGTCGAGTGAAATTTTGTTAAAGTGTTATGACTATAATTGCATTAATTATCAAAGCTCCGTTTACTTGGATATGAATAAATGTGATAAAATGATTTGCTCACTATTTTAATCGACGGTAATAATGTGTATAGTTGTACAAGTAATCAGCATCTGCGGACTAAATGAACGAAAAAATATGACCAATTGAAAATTTGCTATGATGTAATTGGATTGATAATAATTATAAATGTGAAATGTGGTTGTAAATTTGGATAATAATTTTACTACGCAAATTTATTTTAGATTTTGCGCCGCTCACTTTAATCGTGTAAAACGTATTCAATACATTTCTTACAATTTTAATTATACTATTATACAAATATTTTATTGTACAATTAATCTATATAACATGTTTAACGAAACGTTTCCGTTGAAAGCAGATATTCATAACACCTTCAAGGTTTGTCAAACTTTGAATAATTTTGCGTTGATTCGTATTTTTGTTTATTTCATTTTTTAATCTCAAAAGACTCCAAATTCGTTTGAAGTTAAACATGTATTTAAACTAAAGTTGGTTGCATATATTTAATACTTTGCGATAGTTTTAACTTATAGATAATGTAATTACTAATCTTAGTAACAATTTGAAGCGATCTTGGATCTGATTTTGGTAAATAAAAGAAGTTTCTTGCCAGAGTCAAATCCAAATCAAAATGAATTTGAATTCTTTGGCGAGCGACGACTAGTTGCTGGTCGACCGATGATATTTTGTTCTTAAACGAAGTTAGAACTCGTTTTCGCATCCTTCTTTTCGAGCTACTTCGATTCTTTTCAGCCAATCCGGCTCCGAACTTGATTTTCAATTGTTCCAGCGGTGCATTGACTAGCGAACTCTTGATGCGAACAAGCCCTAGAAATACAAACTTTCGTGCATTTAATTTTGCGAAGCACCAATTCCGATCATAATTCGAAGCGGAAATACTCGAAACGCGATTAACTGAAGTTTGACGCGAAAGCACAAAGGGACTTCGAACTAGATCGAAATTGGTCTTTTTGAGCTTTCGTTATCTTGAAAATAAATGTATCTCGTCGTTTTTGTTTGATAATTGTACTCGAAGGAAAACCAAATTGTCAGCAGAACTTTTGAAAAATATGAAAAACGAGGCGTTTCACGACACTCGTTAGTACATTTGTCTCATACAAAGAAATTGAATGTGTTCACACTTTTGTTCAGGGCGTGATGTGCGAGCTTATTCGTAAACGTCCAACAGACTCGGAAAATTAGTCTGGCGATTGAATCAGTATTACGCATTTATGGATAGAAGAATAAAAAAGAATCAAAAGTCAAATAACCATATCATGCGCAAAGAAATGATTGAGAATTATAAATGTAAAGAGGGCGTATTAAATAAGCGAGCGAATGACAAACAATTGTATGCAATTCGATGACTTTTTGTCAAATTTGAAATGCGTTGCACCGACGGGCCGTCGCAGTCGCGTAACAATGCATTTCACCGAGATCCGACCGTCAAAACAAACTAAGAACAAGTGTCCATCGGCTGAATTATTTTGGATTCGTTGCGGACAAGTCCTTCGGTGCTTCTGTATTTATTTTCGGCGACCATTGGCATTTTATTTGTCACTTTAGTCGGCATCGTGACTTAGAACTGAATCTATAAGCAGCCTCTAATCAGTGCATTTTGTCTGTAATAAGAATCAAAAAAATCTGTGCAAATCGTTCGCGGGCTGTTTATAACGTATCAATGATCACTATCAATCACACTGCTCCGTTAGCGTAACCGCTTGCGATAAACGTATCTACCTAACGTAAGTCTACGGTCTAATTTTTACACAATTGATGACGATGCTTTTTAATACACTCTGTGCTGAGACACTAAATACGACAAATGCTATGTACGCGAAACCGAAGACAATATGTGCTTAAAAGTTTTCAATTGAATCGCGAACGATATTGTGACGTACGTAACTGCGATGAAGTTTACTCAAAAATATACCTCATGACAAATTGTACTCGAAGCTAGCCAACAACGATATTCGGTTTCAATGATGTAACTTTGTTTTTCGCAACGCAATTTCTTTTTTGTTTAATTCATTTTTTCTTCGAAAAATTAACGAATACACTCATCTTGTTCTCTAAACTGATACATGTAGATTTTTGAAGGGTTTTTCTTGCGTTGAGTAGGAATGCGTGTGCATTTTTTTCGTACACGAAAAGGAAAAATCATGGGAAACAAAGTAAATTGAAATTGATAATAATGCGCCGCGTGAAACAATGAAAATTAGCATGGGATTATGAGGAGGATGTAACGACCGATGAATATTGAAGAAGAATAAATATATATATGTGATGCTGTGTGAGAAGGTTTACAAAAAGTTACAGCATGTTAGTGGGAGTGCAATTCATTGACTTTTCGAAAAAATGTATAATTTACGATATTAATAATAGTCGCGGAAAAGTACGTATTTTTCGTGTGCGAGTGAACGTGTGCGACCTTTTACTTTTTAAAATATAAGATAAAAAGAATATAAAATAAAAAAGATCGCGTTTTGGGTTTGTGTCACTACAGGTCATGTTTGTATATATATGAAATTATGAAAACGTTTACATACACGAACATGTGATGTGTATATACACGCTATAATATATATACAAAAATATTGAGATACATATATTTGTAAATTCTGTTATCTGAATGCATTATGGATATTTTAACCTCCTGTAATAAAAAATATTTAATAAAAAACGTTACCAGCCAAAGCTGTTAGTTTTTTTTTTCGCTGTCCTCGCATTTTCAAAAAATAGATAAATTTTAATTGATTTCAGTTATTGAGATATATTATATTTTTGTTTATAAGTCGTAGTCAGAATATTATGTTCCTTATATTGGCAAAACAGAAGAGATATTGAAATGATGAAACCAGAAATTTCTTTCATTATTTGTTTATTATTATAAACATTGTATGAGTTATATATGTAATTTAGGATTACATACCATATACGAAAAATAAATAAATAATAATAATTAAATAATTAAATAATAAAAAAATAAATCTTAAAATGTTATGATAAATAATAAAAAATTGTGAAATGAGAAAAATATGTATCAGAAACGATTCAGGATTATTTTGTTTATTTATGAAGTTATGGACCTTTGAACTCGAAAAGCAAGTACGGTGACGATATTCAGCAAGTATGTATAAGAAATTACTTTCATTGATATACATACATTCTTGCAAAGAATATTCTGAGGAAGAGAAGGAACTCAGTATGGAGCAGGAAATCGAAGACTAAGGGCAAGTTAGAAGTTACCAAAAATTGCACTTTGATATGAGTTTTCACAAAGCAAAACTTTAAACGAGTTTTTTCAAAACCATTATGTTTTTCCACGTGGCCTGCAGCATAGTATTCGCATCGTTTAACAGTGAAGAAAACAAATTTTCGGTTTAAAAGATAACTGTTTTTCGGGAGATATGAACTTATATATTTAGTGATATAGAGAACCATGATTCCCACTTTAAATAGTTGAATAATTCTATTTCTTAATTCCATTAGGAAAATTATAAACATTTGCATAAATAATACAAACCGAATTCTAAAATGAAACAAATTACATCATTAAAAATTCTTATTAATACATTTTTTCCTTATTAGAAGTTACGGAAAATTATATTTTCACATCTGTGTCAATTCTAATAGGTAAACGTGTAATATCATTAAATTTATCGTTAAAAAATTTTAATTTTTTTGCATTTTTAGAAATGAAAATTTGGCGCAGATAAAATTATATATTAAGAAATATTAATTATAAATTCTGTATGCATGAAATATAATTTTAAAACATATATATTTATTTTAATATATATCTTGTGTCGGTGTGGAATATAAATATTTTGATAAAAAATTCTGATACGATAATCGATGTTACATGGCGTCTAGCACCAGTGTGAAACGTATCAAAATAAATGTAGTTTTTGAGAACACTGAATCCGCGATTATCGTGTCAACGAACATAACTTCTTTTGTTACTTTCTTGAGGTTATTCATGTTTAGTGTAGCGTTTTGTAATGCGGGATTTCAGCTATATTTAGCATATTCATGTATTAAATTTGTTCAAAAATAAAAACTCTATTCATTAGAAAATATTTATATAAATGTTATTTGCAAATTATGAATGTAACAATATTGCTAAAGGTGTTGCATATATTTAAACAAACAATAATTTTGATTAATTTTATACGTACGCAATGTGATGTAGGTAAAGGATTATTATTAACATATCTTTACATATGAATTCAAAAATATTCATAAATTAATACGAACAGAAACATTTATCTTTAACATTACAATTTTCTGTACCTTGCAACAAAAACATTTACTACATTTTAATAAATAACAAAACTATGCACTTATTTAAAGAAATACCAACATGAATTGGATAAATCACATTTATATGAAGGTAAGTGAGAATTAATTTTGTACTATATTTTTCAATTTATTTTAAAATCCTCATATTACAAAATAAATATATAGGAATATAAAAAAATGAAGTCATTTATCATCCGCTTATTTATATGTACATTTAAATCTAAAAATTATACTACTTTGCAACAAATATAAAAAGTAGGTATTAATTGGTTTATTTTAGGAGGATAGATGATAAGTTATTTTCAATCGAAATATAAAAACACAAAAATATCCGTTTCTCTCTCTCTTCCTCTCGGAAACTTGTATCTATTAAACCATTATACTTATC
>JABFPK010001052.1:0-12756 GCA_022817445.1 Habroteleia sp. ZL-2020
GAATATTACTTTAATTAAAAGAAAAGTCTCATTTGAATCGTATCTATTTAACCATCGTCAAATGTATTATTAACGTTAACTTACTTTACTACAAGGAGTTCATGAAATAATGAAGTAATAAAACAGAAAAAATGCAATGATATTGAATAAATACGAATATTTGTATTTATTTTGCAGATTGAAACACCGATGTAATACTGGAGATAACTATATTTTTCAAAAGTGATGTCATAAATATTATCGAGTAGGTAAATAACATCTTTTAAAGTTAAAGTGGCGACAATATAATTTTCCATAACTAGTGTTAAATTAAACTGTACCATTGTCATGTTTAGTACCATCGGCTTTAAATTTCGAACCCCGGGAAATAATATCTTATAGTCTTCCAATCTATTTATTCGACACAAATATCAGCTATTTTCCTCCAGACTTTGCCAAGCCCCGAAATCATTGAATCATTCACGTGACTTAGACACATAGCAAATTTCTTTTCAACTCGCCCTGTGGATTCCTCGCACTTGAGTCTTTCATTTCGACATCTAACCCTTCTTCGGACCACGTTTAAAAGCTAATTAAGCAAGCTCCGAAAAAGGGTGAATCGGCGCCAAAAACATTCCGTTCATGAATAGTGCAGCCCCCCATGTAGTCACGCGTGAGAAACAAGCACGGATTCGCATGGAGGATGAGAATTATAACGAACACAGCTCGTCGATAATCTGCGTTGGTTTCTCGCGTGCAATGGACCCCTTGCGGTCACGACAGATACGTAAGAGTGAAAGAGATGAAGGAGATGAGAAAACGTGAACGAGCGATGGCGCGCAAAATGGGACCAATAAGGGACCGGCGCGCGCACGCACCCTACTAATTTACGTTGCAATTAAATGCAAGAGGATAAAACGCCTCGGAATAATACCATTCGAGTCGGCAATCTAAATTAGGCAGTGCAAACGGTTTGCCACATCCGGTTCCCCAACCAACCGCAATCGAGGTGCGCCTCAGAACGCCAACAGATTCTTCCGGTAGCGAATATGCCCACCTCTGGCGATAGCTGGCGTACCCTTCTACACGCCAGAAAAAACCTATGAATTAGCATAGCGTATCGCTTAAACCAACATGGTTCCCGCGTAGGAGTGAACAATGTAACGATCTACAGCGTACCGGAGAAAAGTATCGCTCAGTGGAACGGCGAAGTTCCCTCGAATTCTGTCCTTTTCAATCTTCTCCCGTAGTCGCACTGCTAAATATTCCAAGGACAAAGGCTGCGATTCATTAAAAAGAATTTGAGCTCTCCGAGACAAAATTTCATAGAAGTCATCTAATATATATCTCACTTGATTATATGCATGTACCATAATGACCGCTGTCAGAGTTGTATATTGTATAATAATTCGATCAATCGATAATGAAGATTTCTGTTTCCCATTTCAACAAATTATCACGAAGAAAAAAATTTCGGTAGAAAAATTAGAATACAAAGGCAATTTACATTGGAAATCAGCACCTTTGTAGATCCTATTACTTATAACATTCGTTGAAAGAACTGTCCCCACCTTCCGCGAAAACTGCTTCTATTCTTTCTAATTCACAGCCATTATTTTAACGAAATCTTGAATTTTGTTTACGGTTCGCTGACGGCTCCGCAAAATGGCGCTCCTCTTTACGAAAAGATCCGTTTACGCTCGTGTATATCTTTATGGTACACTCATTTTGTTCATTACGCTTGTAGATTAAGTTAGTCGGTGAATGATGATAATAGAAGTGCAGTCGGAAGTCCGCCATTTTTGATCGCAGGCAAGGTTCCTCCGAGTGTACATCTTAATTCAATGCGGGCAAAAAACACGATGATGAAGATGCGTTACAGTGGGGAGTTTAGTTGTTTTAGTAAGGGTAATTGCTTTGGCGTAATTGACGCGGATTGATATGAAGTTATTTACGGAGATAATGGTCAAACGTCCTGGAATAAAGCCATAGAGATTATAAGAAAACCATCATTGCGTCTATAAAATATTTAAGATACGATTTTAATTATGATGGTTCTAATTGCGCCGAAGTGTTATGTTATTTTAGGTAATGCAGTACAAGAAATTATACCTGTTTCAATACGTCATGCGTACCATCGAACATAAATGTTCAGAGTAAAAGTACCTAATACTGCTGGAAGTACTTATTTGAGCAAGAATAATTAAATTTAATTCATTTATCAACCAATTAAATTGGTTAAGAAGTTGATTTCTTGTATTTGTTTTTCTGGTGCTTCCACAGCCATGATATCAAGCGTAATATGGGTTTCTCAATCAATTTACTTTCTCAATAAGAAAACCTTCATAACACAGCGTGTTCAAGAATAAGTTTCCCAGTACAAAGTAACCACAAAAGTAATAAAGATTAAACCTTGCAATTATGAAACGCGTATAATTTGCTCGTCGAAAGTTAAATTATTATTTAGTCGCTTAAATACTGATCAAATTAAATTGAACGTATTATTTTAAGAAGTTTACAAAATTTTACGGTTTAATATTGTTGATACCACTAAACGTCACACTTTCAAATTTGCATTTTCCAATAACTTACTATAAATTCCTTTAAACGAGTTCAAATTATAATTTTTGTACGAATTCACTAGTGAAAATTAATTATATTGCTTGAATTTTCTACGCAATGAATACAAAAAATTGAAGTAATCGATATACTCGTGTAGCTAGGAAAAAGATTGGCGTGAAATTGCAACACCCGGTATCTCTGTGTGCAAAGACGACTCATTTTCCAGCTACATTAGGAGATTTCTTACCAAAGCCACTTATCTCGATGGTTAGGCTCAGACGAGAGCCAAACGAGCTAAGAACTCTCGGCAAGGAAGCAGCTCTCTCCCTATAAGTATAAAGCATCTGTTGTTCAATCATCAAATCCACTTTCCACTTCGCTATCATATCCCTCTTTTCCCGAAATCGAAACAAAAAACCCCAATTATCCTCGAACCAGGCAAAAGTCAGCTCCAACAAAATCCCGCGCTCAAAGAGAAAGGCCTTTGTTGCCTTGTTCCTTAGACTGCCAAACTCCTCGTTATTTCGAATCCATGTTCAGATGGAAAACTAGCGTCAACAAATGACGAAGGATAATTGGGTGCATTAAACAATTTGCATGGCGAACGCGCCCGGGCTACGAGCGACGTCTGCAAAAAACGCACGTAAATTTCCCTTGCTGACAATCGGACATCCGTGTCGCGCGTCCAAATTTCTTTTGACGAGTTTTTTGCGCAATCGTGATCGTGGGGAATCAATTTGGTAACGTGAGCAGTTCTTCCAGCGCGCGGCAATATCGTCGGAATGCGCTACCGTGTGTCGAATCCTTTTTCTTCGTGCGAGTCTTTTTCCCATCGTTTGATTCGGTGGACGCTCTCGGGTGTGCGGAAAGGATTCATCGGCGCGAGATACGCTCGTTAAGCGTGTAATCGCTCGGCAGCACCGGCTCCGCGCTCGTCCTCGTAGCTTTATCTCGCGTTACCGACACATTCGAAGGCAAAATAGGCGAGAAGGCGCGCAAGATAAGGCGCGCGGATTAACGAGCCGCCGCCACCGCTAACGGGACTGTCCGCGATTTCGCGGTTCTGCCCGTACTCGCGCCAGATAGACATCGCTCTCTCGCGCGTTCTCCGTAACTAGGCGAGTCCTTTGATCGACGAGCTCCTAACGAGCTTCGGCAACGGCCGCAAATTTATTTACCTGCGGCCCCGAATTAGCATTGCAAATGCCTCCGGCGTTTGACGATCCTTTGATGCCGCCCGTTGTCGTACGAATTTCGAACTCGACCCGACGCAGACTTATGACCGCGCCCGCGCTAGACAAACAGAGATTACTTTCGCGCGCGCAGTAATAAGAGCTTTCGACTTTGAATCATCGGCAAAGATATAATCAATGAGATTTCACGGCACTTCGACGCGAATTGGATTTTGGATCCGTCTATTAGTCAAGCGGGATTACATTTGAATTTATATAAAGTATTGTATATTCGGAATAATGTTGGCGCGGAAATGGATTTACTTCCGCCTCGGCCGAAGTTCAATTATAATTGGATTGTGGCCAAATATTTTCATTCCGATAGAGATAAGTTGATGTTAATGCAAGTACCATAATTACGATCAATACGCCGCACGTCGCGTTTTATTGAAATTTCGACGATCCGAAATTCGCAAATTCGCTCGTCGAACGAACGGGACTATTGGGAGTGAGATCCGTCGGCGTGGCTGTTGATATCATCAATCACTTCAAGTAAAAACCTAGACTTAATGGTCGTTATAGTTCTAGAAAGGCCAATGAAAAATTGTTTTGCCCGACGGGACAATTTCAGCGTTAACCCAACTATAATTTCGATCTTCTAAATACTATGAAATATATAGCAACAGTCGTAATAATTAATAGGTATGTTTACTGTAAAATTATGGTAATTAAAGTCGTGTCAGACGATGATAAATACTCTGGCCGTTATCGAAATTTTCACATTTTGCTTCGGGTGCTGACAAAGTGTAACAGCGCGTCGGCATCTTCGACGCGGTCAGGCGTTTTTCGTTTCAATTTCCGTGCTCGATCGCGCGAAAGTAAAGTCTGCATTTTTACAGTCGCTCATTAGCTTCTTTATAACGATCTAATAACGTTTTTTTATCGCCGACTCAACAAATAAAATTTTCGGATTCTTCTTCGCGTCTGGAATTAAAATCAAATATAACCAAATTAATTCGATTCCCGAGACGCGTTTTCGTATCTTCCGTCTTTAATTATTGCTATATCAGACGGCGTCGGCACTCGGAAACGGGTTTTCTTTTCTCCGGTTCCATTTCTTTCTCAATTTCTTTTCGCTTAATTGCCTTAAGATTTCCTTCTTTGTCTCATTCTCGCCGATACCCCGGCCAAAGGTAAGACAAAAAATAAACTCAATGCAAAAATCGCGATAACGTTTTCGCCGTGCCATTTGTAGCGAATTCTTGCTTATTTTTTCGACTCCGAAAACATTATCTTTTATCCGTATCCACGCCGGAGACCAGTTTTTCCTTTTGCCACACCCTCGCGAGATGCAGCATTAGGAAAATGCTACTTTGAGCGCATTTCTTCTCGGCCGTCGCATGTCATATTTTCTATTCACGAGGGGTTATGGAAGCACGCGGTCGAGTTGGATCGTAACATCTCTTGGTTTGAAATCGATTCGACGAGCGCGAGAGCCGTTGATTGGTCGTTCAAGGGGCATGCTGAGAGAACTTCGGACTTGGCGTCAACGGGAGCCGAGCGGCACAGTCGCTCCGGCAGAGCAGACAGATCCGTACGAATCAGCAGAGCATGAGACCTCGAGATTCGCTAGACCATGATCAGGCCCTACATGCTTCGCAGCAACCTTTTTGCTTGCATACTCCTACGAATAAAAATCCCGCAGACATTTTTCTCTTTCTTCCTACTTCGTGATTTAGAAAATACATTCGCCAGAAAATATTTCTCCTTTATTCATTCCAAAATCCAAATAAATCAAGAAGAACACAGTTTTAACCTCGCTGGCATTTCATTTTCATTCGCGTCGCTGTTCAAAATTGTATATCTTATTTTGCGTTAGAGATATCAACTTTCTTCAATTCAAATGGTAAATTATATTTTGTTTATCAGTATTTAGCTTTGTTGTCGTTATTAAATAATATATTATGCTTTTTTTTATTTTTAATGGTGGAAATCGTCTTCAAATTATTAATTTTAAGATAGTTTCTGAATATAAAACTATGTATTTACTGTTCTTGGCTGAAATACATTTGTAATCTCAAATGATAGAATTAGAAACTGCCGTAATTTCTTAGATTTTATTTCTAAATATATAGATTCGTATATATAAAAATTTAAGAAGATTTAGCCCAATGTTTTCTTTATTCAATAATAATACTAGTCTGGGATTCAGCTTGCGTTGCAAAGAAATCTCAAGATGCCAAACAATTTCATCCCAGATTTTATATTTTGATTAAAAACTAAATTTCGTCGACTTTATTTCACATTCAATTCCAATATTTATTAAAAAACTAAAGTTTTTGTAAAATTTCAGTACAACGCTCGTAAATTCTACTTAAGTATCGAATTGAATCCAAATAGTTTTCCAATTATTACAAATTTGCTTTAGTAAAATATTTTTAAATTATTTTCTTGATCAAGCTACTGCCGTTTCACCATAAACACACCAAACCGAATCAACCAAAAGTAGGTTAGCATCATTTAGATTGTGCACGCGAACCTAAGCGTTCAATTAAAAACCAAGGCGTGAATGAATAAAAGAACAAAACAAAACGCGAAATTGCTATACGCAAAACTACACACACTACGAGGCAAGCGACACACAACGGTGCCATAACTCAGGAATTGTCGAGTCTCTTGTATGATTTTTGTCCAGGATTAATGAATAGTCGAAATCGGCCGGAGAGAATTTTTTGCGTCGCCCACGTGCCCCGTTAATTGAGTTCGTTAGTTTTACATAAATCTCGCCGCGCAGTCATGCTACTCTAGCGCCGCGCTATTGCGAAACTTCATTAATGCAAATGTCGTAAGTGAGTGACACGAGTGCGCCGGGGTAAAAACATTCTTTATAAATATTTATACGCGAAATCCGGATACCTGGCTTTTTTGACTCGGTTAATAATTTTCTTTCGCCACAAAGGGGTAACGGAAATTCGAATCAAAGTAAAAATTCGTCAAGCGAATCGTCCAAATTGCGAAACAGGAGCGGCGCGCTCGTTGCGAAAGTCAAACTCGATCTCGTCGAATCACGATTTACATATGTACGACTTATACCTTACGTAACCCGAAATGCGGCATTTGTTGCACGCGAACCAACTTTTCCAATTTTTGCGCGACAACCGTCGAACGGCAGAATTGCGGAAAACAAAGTCGGGCGGTAAAACGTGCATCACGATGATCGACCGTGCAGCGTACAATGGTAGTTTGTCCGTCGGCCGATTCAGCCACACCTCGCTGACGCACGGACACACGAGAACGGCGTATACTCGTAGTCGGTCTAGTCGAAGATTGAGCGATGGATAAACACGGGCAATCGATCGTTCACCCGGCGATAGCACTACATATATAAACGTCTACATAGTTTCTTTACTCCACTTTTTTACGATTACTTTGCATGTACGCTCAGGCACGATGAAGAAATATTTGTGCAATCTATCAAGCAGGACTAGATATTTTCGTAGATTTCAGATAAACGATCGAATCCGTTTCAAAAAGCACAAATATCTGGCCAACCGAAAAAATCTTCTGCGAGCAGATTAATCTTTAGTTCGGGCCGATTCGCACGAGTTTTGACGAGACGTCAAAATTGCACCCTCGCCATAAGCTGACCTCTGGCCAATGGCGGTCGACCGAGCGACTAGCCAAATAAACTTTCGTGCGTATTGCGCCAATCGGCTCGTTCGTGACAGCCACGCAAATTCACTTGAATATGTAAATTGTTGCAACTACTATTTATTATGCTTTCGCAAAGCGAGATGATACGGTCGTTCGAAAAAAACAGCCGCGTGTGGTAATTCCAATGTTTCGTTGCAAATTATATACCTCGTTTCACAATATAAAGTCATTACTAATTTCCGAATGGCACGGAGAAAATAAAATTTGACCAACATTAATTCTGCTCGGATTAGCACGTTTACTAATTCTAACGGTGGTGTTTAAAGAATCAACAAATTTTCATATTTAAAAAGGAATGAAAATAAAGAAAAAATTTTGTTATTTGGGAAATGGTAAAATTAATATTTATTAATAATTCATTTCCTGACAACCGTTTAATATAACACACTTTTCCACAATTATTTTTGGTTGTTTAAAGTATTGTAATAATTTCTCTTACTTTCTCGACACACGCTATTTGAAACTTAGTACGTTTTCGAACTCCGTTTTCTGCGTGCTGTGATAAAATACTATTCGAGTGCGTTTCATTCGTCACGGTCGTGTGTTCGACTCATGTCACATGTTACTTTCCGGTTTCCTTATTTCTGAAATGCATCTTTGTTGTTAGACACGCAGTAAGGACAAACACGTTTTCCTGCACCTCCGACTTGAGACAAGACTAATGACGTTTTTATTTTATTTGTTTTGCATTATTGTGATTTTGAAACAACTTTTGCGTACTACTTTGTATTTATTATTTCGCATAACTCTTAACAGGATACCGCAAAATCGATCGATACAGACAGGCCGAACGCTGCGGGAGTGATATTTCATTACAATTTCTGTTGCGAGTCGGTTTAAGCCGAGGGGAATACCACGTTAATGTAGTTAATGCCGGCTTAATTCGAAAATGCGGCTAAATTAAACATTACCGTAATGCATTTGGAAGGGATGCAACTATTTTTGTGTCCGCGCCAACCGAACCGACATTCTAATAAACAAATTGAATTCGTCAACGATCAATGAACGATAGTCGAGCGTTATCAAATAATGATGCTAAAATAATTAATATTGAACATGCATAGTAAATTAGGTGATATCGCATGAATTAACTATAATTGCTCCGGGGACCGTGCTGGCGCATAGAAAGCCGCCGCGGGCGACATCGGTGCGCGACGCGCCTTCCCCGCGATCGCCCGACAAAATTGAGCCACGGAACGCACGGTAACGAGCACTGGGAGCATTAACGTTCAACTTTCCCGCAAGTGACTTAAGACAAATAATGTACATAAGGGACGAGGAACACTTAAGTGTCTTACGGTCTTCCTGGTTCTTCTCAAGAAATTTCAAAGTTGAAAATTTCACGGAATAAATGTTATGGACTATGCCGCAGGAACAATCCTCCATGATCTACATATATTATCATTACGAACGGTAATTCCTGGGACAAAGTCCGGCGCTTTCCCTATCGGCTTCACTTTGTTGAGACTGCAATACGTGCGCCAAGACAAGTACAATAGTACTTTCTTCTTCCTACACTGAACTTCTTAAACGCGAAATAACTTTTGCCGAATTCAATCTCGTAAGGATCAAAACCATAACAATAACTGAAATTATTCTTTTATGATTGGCTGGGAGTAATGTTATTTATATTAAATGATTTTTGTACTATTTCTGATTTTATTTCTGTATTTATTTCTAACTGTGCTAGAAATAACTATTGCTCTAATAGTAAAGCAATTCTAATAATAATCTAATAGTAATTTTCTAGCTATTATAATTGCTTTCCTTGATTTGAAAATAGTTTCATTCTTCCCTTCAGCTGATATAATATTAATTTTTTATTATCAACGCGAAGGTCGAAAAATGAATCCAACTATTTCATAAAGCGAAGAGATTTTTTTGAGTAACGTGTTTGGGAAAAACAAATTTTTATGCGCAAAGGGATTCGAAGGATTTCGTATAAAATTTGGCAAATTGTACGAGTATAATTTTTTAAAATCCGAATGCTTTCGACTGCCATTTATCGCGAAATATAAAGCATAAAAACTACGCGAGAAAGGATACATTGAGGACTGCTCGAGGTGACGCCAAATATAGCCACTCCTTCGACATGTATAACAGAGCTGGCTTTTTAATTACGTCGTAATTCCGTTCGAATTACAACGCGAGCGCGATCGCTCAATTACACCGACACGAATAAAATTTGTATGATTAAGTCATTATGTTTGGCAACATGCTTTTCCTATTACCGATCGGTTGATATTATCGTGGCAGTATTTAAATAAAATTCCATTAAGAGCTATATGCGGCATTAACATAAACAAAAAGGCCGAACGATAAAAGAGCACGGCGGGGCTACGCGTAGTCGGCCGCACAGCCGGATTGACTCGTCAGCGTCGCTCACTAAATTAGAAACTATCAGCGCGACCACGAAAAGAGAAAGAGACGAAAGCGCGCCCGCGCGTGGTCAGGTGTCTTTAATCGAAGCTGGCCTAATCGATCCGGGGCCTTTGGCGACTCGGCGAAATGATTTATGCCCGACGCTCGACGGCCCGGTCGCCTCGAAAGGAGGAAGCGATTATCTCGACTCAAGCGCATGTCGGTCCGACGTTTCCCATGATCGCTTTCGAACGGCACGAAAACCGCGTGCGAAAGATGCCCGCCGATTAGAAAACGACCGGGCTTATTCTACACCTCGTTACGCAACGGCTCATTTACACACGAAAATTCAATTAATTGTGCATGCTGCGGATTGTTTGCGTGTAGACGACGTCCACCAATACATTTATCATGAGACAGCTTGTTTAACGTCACCGTGATGCAATGCCGATACGAGTACATTAATATTGTTAACGGTTAGCTATTTCGAGAGGTCCTTAACCACGTCACATCATTTCACTCTCAACATTCCCCAACTCCAAACGATATATCGAAAAAAAAACATTTAAGTTCATAGTAAACGCATCATCAATTCTGGAGGATAATGTTTTCGGTTTTTCATTACTTATTTACACAAAACATCGAGTGTGTGACTTTCTGTACGAGAATTGTTGAGGAAAGAAATATTTTAATGATATAAGAGTTGCCATGGAGGAAAAAAATACTTACGCATTAATTAATGTCGACAAAATCAAATTGTCGTTATTTTTTAAATAGGTATAAAATGCCATTTGATAATAATTAAAAATATAAATAAAATATCTAAATAATGTATGTCCAATTTCTAAACAGTAATTTCCGATGCCCTGATTTCATGTTTTTAAAATATAAAGTAAGCATAGGGATGAAATTTTGTTTTTCAGTTCGCTACCGCCAATCGTATTTTGGGTGCATAAATAAGTTTATGATTATCCTCCACCTATATAAGACATTTCTTTTAAGTAAAGACTTTATGCGTCAAAATTTGTCGAATCGCCAAAAAATACTTTCGAAAAATGAGAAATTTTAAAACGGAAAAACTACAATTGTGCTAATACTATTAATCGTATCTGTATGTAATAAAGTCTATCTTATAAAAATTTTAATTCTGCGTCAGAATAATATAGATACTTGTATGTTTGAATTTGAAGAAAACTCAAGTTATTATTTCTGAAATTCGTTGTAAACTCGAAAATTTTTCCAAGGTGGGCCTTGTTAATTGTGGTAGGCCAACAAAATTATTGTTTAAAATCTCGCAAAATTCAATCTAAGTGACATACCTTATGTGAAATAAGACAGAAAATAGTATTTAAAGTGTAAAATTAAGAAACAAATTTTTCACCAATTTCATGCTTTTGGAACACAAACTGAGTATTAGGGTGAACATTTTGTTTTCACATTTTCTTCCACAAATCATATTTTGAGTACATAAATAACTTTCTGATAAACATATTTCTTATAAATATTAGGTGGTTTACTCCTTGAAAAGTATTACAAATATTTTTTTTAAATTCTGCATAATCAATCTCATTCTCAATATTACGTTATAAAGAAAATAAATAATTTCTTACTTAATTTTTGAATACCAATTTTCTAATATAAATGAGATCTATATTATAAACTTGTCGATGTGTCTTTTATTACATGAATGTGATTAGAATTCTAAAAGCTGAATTAACTAATATTCCAAGTAACAGTTTTTTCGATCAAAATTGATGAATGGTTCTCCGCACCTCACGTCGAGTTATTTATCATTAAATTTAACATGATGTTAAGGTTATAATTATTATTGTGAAGAAGTTTAATTACGGTGGTAATGTCAAAGGAAAATCGTTTGATATGATCAATCCTGATATAAGTGACGTGATATACAAATGAATCCATTATCTATTTTTCTCTTCTCTTATTTTGCTTTGCAAAAGTAATATTATGTGTAGCTTTGATTTTTTTATATAACATATCAGCTAGATGCCACCACCGTTACACAACATTTTCAATATATATAAATAAAATTCTGTTATAAATCGTGACACTTTTTAGAAGTAATCTTTTTATTAACAAAAGGTTTTAAATTTAATTATATTTATGTCTTTAAAATTCAAAACAATCTTTTCATCGTTTCATAACGAGAACTGATGTTGAAAAGAGTTTATTAAAATTTCAAATAATGTTTTTAAAAACCCGACTGTATGCAAACTGTTAAAAATCATAACATGAAGTATACAAAAGGGTATACACGTATGCAACATTTTATAATTGCTTTTTATTTTGCATTTTTTAACAATTTGAAGATTGCTTTTATCTTGAATTTTTAAAAATTTTTTTTGTCTATTTTAATTTATTAAATTGTGTACACATGCAATTTAACTTTTCTAAACTGACAGTATATTTTAATTTAAATGTCCTTTTCTAAAATTGGGTCTGGTTAAATATAAAATTTAATTGAAATTAAAAAACTTCAGTTTATACTATATAATTAGGTTAAATATTATATATATAAAGTACAATATAAGTCGCAGTAATAACTGTGCAAGGAGAAAAAAAATTATATAAATTACTGTTTTAGTTGACACAGTGAAGATATGCTTTAAAAATATAAAAAGTGCTATCTTAGACAGAACAATAAATCCATGTGCCTGCTAAATAGGAAAAGAATAGGATTTTAAATTTTACTATCCCAAATAATAATTCTTTAATTTTTGAAAGTATATCCGCATTGTACCAGTGAAACGATTAATTTATATAATTCTTTTTTCTCAGTGTACTTTAGGAATGAAACAAAACTTTATCTACAGTTCTAGAAAATTGTTCAAAATTCTACAGAAGGCAAAATACTTCGTGAAAGTATATTTCAGTTTTGTTATTTAAAAAACTTTGTAGATTCTAAGTACAACTGAAAGATGTTGCAATATTTTTCACACCTATACCC